>WNWK01008970.1:0-17500 GCA_009830355.1 Cherax destructor
ACTGCTAGGTGAAAAGGAACAGCAAGTGTCTTAAGGAAACACGCCCTAATGTTTCCACTCGTACCGGGGATCGAACCACGGACCTCAGTGTATGAGCTGAGTGCGCTACCAACCGAGCTACGGGACACCTTAAATTTCACACTACCTCATCTTCAACTTTCTAAGATAGGTAAATTAGTGGTTCCAACCAGTCTTCATTGGTTTCCACCGTGCATATCTCTACACTCTTAATACACCCAGTGGCCACTTTATTACGTACACCTGTTTCTATAAATATGTTATCAGCCAATCACTTGGCAGCACCCCATTGCCTAAAAGCATGCAGACATGGGCAATATGTTCAGTTGTCGTTGAGACCAAACATCTGAATGGGGAAGAAATGTGATCTAAGTGATTTTGAGTACTACAAACAAACTACTGAGAAACTCGAATGTCTCTCAAATGACCTAATGATGCACTGTGCCCAAAGTGTGGAGTGATGGTGCCAGACGGGATGGTTAGCGCATCTCAGAAACTGCTGCTCTCTGGGGATTTTTACTAATACATATTCTTCATGTTGTTATTGTATGCCAGTATTGGGATGTTACTTAGATTGTCAATGGTATGTTACAGAAAATGGTGTTAAAAACATAGAACATCCAGTGAGAGGCAGTTCTATGGGCAAAAACGCCTTGATAACGAGAGAGGTCAGAGGAGACTGGCCAGACTGGTTCAGGCTGACAGGAAGGTGACAGTAACTCAAATATGCGTTAGAACAGGGGTATGCTGAAGAGCATATCTGAGTGCATAACACGTTGAGCCTTGAAGTGAATGGGCCTCCTGTGTTGTGTATCTGATGTTCGTTTTGAGTTCTTCATTCTTTCCATATCTGAATCATTCATCTACACCATATCAGAGCAGTTGGAATTTTCTTATCACTAAATAACATGTTATTATTAATAATAATTTAGTACATCTGCTCAATTTGTAAGTCTTCTTGTAAGTTTTAATTTATTTTTATTCTACATTTACCTGAAAAATCGATTTTAATATTTTCTTGTGAATATATTACTATTATTATTAATGCTACTTGCTCTACTACTACTACTACTACCACTACTACTACCACTACTACTACTCCTACTACCACTACTACTACTACTACTCCTACTACCACTACTACTACTACTACTACTACTACCACTACTACTACTACTACTACTACTAATAATAATAATAATAATAATACGAAGAAGAAGAAGAAAGAAGAATGACATATTAGATACATTCTCAGAACAAACACTGATCCTTGTGGTACCCCACTGGTAATCTCCACCATGTGATTGCATTCAGTGCTACAGTAGTTCTGTGACTTACAAACGAAGATAAAGTTATGTATATTACGTGTGTGTATGTGTGTGTGTGTGTGTGTGTGTGTATGTGTGTGTGTGTGTGTGTATGTGTGTGTGTGTGTGTGTGTGTGTGTGTGTGTGTGTGTGTGTATGTGTGTGTGTGTGTGTGTATGTTGTGTGTGTGTGTGTGTGTGTGTGTGTGTGTGTGTGTGTGTGCGTGTGCGTGTTCATAAATCACATTATTACTTACCCTTTATTGCGTCTTCTTAGCACAAAATCCATTATTCTTCAACGGCAATTAATTTTCAATCCAACTGTATCTTCCAGCACTCAGGTAATATTTCCGAACAATTGCTTTACCATAGTCCTTACGTCTTAACGCTAATGAGCACAGATATCAGCACTAACCACCAGTCACATTGTTAACACGGGTTGACCGTCTCAGCAGCAGCTGCCTCAGCAGTTCACCTGTGTGAAGGCGTCTGTATACTACCTGTCCCTCGCGCACTGCGCATCTCAAACCCACAAATTATTGAAGGTCGCCCCTGGACTTGAACAAACCCAGCCAGCTTGACAACAGTCCTCACTTCTTGAAACGTGTGTTGATTTATATGCAGTTCGTTTTCTACACAAGTTAGGACTCATTTATCAATAATAGAGCCACATTCCTTCTTCAGTACCTTCAAATCCTGATGATAATTAATAACCTACATTTACCGTTCTTATTTTTTTTCCTGACTACTAGCAATAAGCAAGTATTATATATGCCTTGTTCGCAAAGGGCATGAGCATATCTCCAAAGTCTTAGGATTAGTAGAGAGCAGCCAGGCTCCAGGAACTGACAGCTCTGTAGTGGGTCACGCTATGTGGTTCCTGGAAGTGCAGTGGGCTGGTGTGGACTTCAGTATACATCTCTCACTACACATACACACGCGCCGCTCCATTCACTTGTAACAAAGGTCATTATTTTGCTTTATGAAGACATTATAATGTAATTGTCCAGTATTGCGTTCTACCTTCTAGTAAACTTCATGTTCTGTTCTAAAATTTAATGTAAAGTTTATGTTTTATTTCTGTAAGTTACATTCATATTTTTACGATCGTATACGCAGTTAATCGCACAAAAACCGTCTTATAATTTTAATATACTTTCGTCGTCTATTGTAAGTGTTGTATGAAGTGTTGGAAGCTCAAGACAGTCTGGACACGGTCTTATATTTACCTTAATGGACAAATACTTTAAATTCTCGGTACTCGTAGCATAAATTTTGTATCATATACTACCCGGCATAAAACGTGCATTTGTGTTCGTTTATTGTTATACATCAAGGTATTGTATAACAGATTACACACTCTTAAATCATTCTAGGAAATCCTTAACCCATAGCTTTTTATATGCAAAATATTCCAGTAAACAGACTTACACGTGGATCCGCTAATTCTTACAAAGTCTGACAGTCTAGTAAACACATATCATGTTATTCACTGGAAGTCTTGTTTGTATATACCTAGTACTTCACTGTTGATATCAAAGTTTAATACCCAACAAATTCAATATAAAGATGATGATCGTCTTAGTAGTAACTTAAAACTTAAACCTGTAAAGCACAGCAGGGCAAACTTTAAACCTCAAGTCTGTATTCGTGACACTTAGCGGTCAGTGTAAGCGTTACTGCGAACACAGGTTGCGTATCACATGACTTCAGGAGGTCACGGAAGGTCACCAACCTGCTAGCGTGTCACCACCTTGTTTGGCTTCCTCACAAACTTCCGGTAAAACACCATTAAGACTTCTGGTTCCTCCACCCGCCTCATTATGCTACTGTTTCCTCCTTATTCCCATCTTATTGCACATCATAAAGGATACTATTAAAATTTGTCATCAAATTTTGAACAAAAAAAAATAAACTTTTGTATGATGTGGAAATGAAGTTTTTTTTTATTTATAATTTGCAAAAAATGTAGTAACGTGTGTTTGAGGACCATCCTTGGCAGCCTACATATAGGAAGCTCTGGCAAATTAGGCTTTGTCTAGGCTGAATTGAAGCCTAGGACTAGGCTCAGGCTTTAATTAAGTCCGATTTTTCCATTTGAACAGTTACGATAATATACCGTACTTATATAACATTATAGTTATAGTTATATAACATTTCTTTTGATTTCTGTTTACGATTTTTTTTATAAATTTGTTGACTAGGGGAGAACCTAAACAGTATTACCCTGGCGCTGGGCTCCTTACAACAGGTAGGAGATATTCTAATAATCATACCCATATTTTTTAGAGGGGTGGACTGGTAAGCCAGTTGAAGGCCTCGGACAGATGACCAAAAGCTCCAGCTGCGGGGCATCATATGACGAAGACCCGCGTCAATAAACACTTGTCCTGTTTCCTGACAAACCTTACCTAACCTAACCTTACAATAGGTTAATATGGTTCTTCATTCTAAAGAAGGGAGGAGGAATGTCTTGATGATGATGAGTGACTTTTGATCCAAGGAACTAGAACTACCCAACACTTCCATGGATTAAAATAATTACCTCCCATCCCACAGCCGATCTATGGCACATTATACTGTTTATGGCTGTTTATTACGAAGACGTTTCGTCCACAAGGCTTTTCGTTTATTCTCACCTGGTGGGCGAAACATCTCAATAAAGCTTTGTCATAAACCGCATATATTGTGTCTTACTAACTTGACTTGTACTCACTGGAGCGCAGGCGAGAGAGAGACATCATAATCTACACCTGGAAGATTCTGGAGGGACTGGTCCCTAATCTGCACACAGAAGTCACTCCCTACGAAAGCAAAGGACTTGGCAGACGATGCAACATGCCCCTAGTGAAAAGTCGGGGCGCCCATCAGCCATAAGGGAAATTACCAATATACCCCTGGATGCCTTCAAGAGGGAGCTGGACAGATACTTTAAAGTCGGTGCCGGATCAGCCGGGCTGTGATTCGTACATTGGACTACGTGCGGTCAGCAGTAACAGCCTAGTTGAACAGATCCTGATTCACCGGGAGGCCCGGTCGTGGACCGGGGCGCTGGGGCGTTGATCCCCGAAATACCCTCCAGGTAGGTAGGTATAATGCACATTGATGTTCATGTTGTATGACCTCGGGATCATACTAAGTCATAACACAACAGGTGAAGAATCTTTGGGGACCTGTCCGTCTCAATAACTAATAAATTCCTCCCAGACAACGTCGTAACAGATCTCGGTTCCCAGTTTGCAAATTTCAACAATATATGTTGCGAGCCTCCGTGAAAGATTGTAGGTGGTGTACATTATGTCTTTGTATTGCATTGATAAAGCCACTGGATGGCGAAACGTCTACTAATATAGAAACCCAGATGTTGTACATATGTCTAATTCTTCTTGGTATGGCATACAATTCCGTCAATATGAAGAATAAGACACATGTACAACATCTGGGTAACTTTATTGTAGACGTTTCGCCCTCCAGTGGCTTTATCAATACAGATTCGAGGACAAAATTGGAAGACTGTAGAACTGTATACAAAAGACGAGGTAATCAGTCCCTCAGCCTGGAGTCGAAGTGTTCCGTCCATCAATCTTGATGGACGGAACACTAATTCAGCTGAGGATATTCCCATCCTCCTCCTCGTCTTCCACCTTTCTCCGCTGTGGACTGAAGAAGCCACTGGCTGGCGAAACGTTTCCACAATGAAGATACCCAAGTGTTGCACAAGTGTCTACTACCCACACACCGTGGCATTACCATCATCACGTACAAAACACACTACTACGGTCTTGAGGAAGGAGAGTTACGCTCCACAAGCATCACTGGCTGAGACACACATACACTAGCTGGTCGATGCTCACTCACATTGACACCATCAACAAACAAAACAGTTCCAGGTACCATAAAAACTCGTATCATAGCTTCAGTTACTTCCTTATTTTATTATTTTTTCCTGGCGCCTCCATTGATTTTAATCCCTTGTGGGACACAGCGATCTCCCCGAGTGACCTTTATTGTTCCCGCTCTGGTCAGTGACCCTCAGAGTAATGTCCTTCAACTTGACCGAGGTGGCACAGGCAGCAGTTCAGCATTATAGATCCATTATAACATCAACATTCACCGCCTCTGCTGCGGCACATCATTAACAACAACACTGCTGTGGTCTCTCATGTTCTAATAGATTTTGTTAACATAATTCGCAAACCAAATCGGTGATGTATTTCACAACTTGTGGAAACTTTTTTAGTCACTAAAGGTTCCACAGGGTAAGGGAGCCGTCAGGAGCCTTACACACCGAGGATCGGCCCTCGGAGTTTATAAACCCACACACCCAACAAAACATATGCACACTCCAGCTGATGACGGTGACTATTGTGTATATATTTGATTGATAGATTTATCCACCTAGGAACACCTAGGTAAGTTTGTACAGCTAGAGACTAACAGTAGGATTATTAAGGCAACGTTAGGTATTAATAGTGTAGCTCTAGCACCCTAATATAGGTAGTTATAGACCTGAATAGACAGACATTAGATTATGTTAGCTAACGAGAACTGGCAGTGCTACCCTTGAATCTAAGCGGGAAAGGGCACCAGTTCTTTCTTCCCAGACCAGACTCCACTCGAGCAAGGCGTGCTGAGATAGAAGCACCCCACGTGACCCAACATCTGTCCTGGGGCCCTGGAGGAGATCCCGAAGTACCGTGGACATCTGCCTCCATCCAGACCCTGTCACAGTAAGACTAGGCTTTCTTTCTCTCAGTATCTGGCCAGTTTTCTGGGGAAACGTTAGTGAGTTATCTGTGGGTCTTAGGCGGACGGACGACTTGTGTTGGTATGTAACAGCGTGTCTCCTAAGTTCAAGTCTGGAAGCTAGTGTTCTTACTGCATATATCACTCAAGGGATATCCTAGTAACCAGGGAACTCTGAGGTGCAGGCAGGACACTAATTACCCCATCTTTTGCAGACAAAGTTTCTCCACTGCACATGGTGTTAGGAGGGGTTATATATAAGGAAGACCAGGCACATACCACCCTTTTCTTTCAAGTAAGTAATCTCCCTTCTAGTATTGTGTAGGCAGTGTGGGGTTCCCCTTACTGCAATCAGCTAGAAATTTGTACCATAGCCACTTGTAAGTCTGAGAAAGTGTCTCCAGAGTGTCGGTGTCAACAGTGCTTGCCCAGAGTGCAGCTTACAAGGGGGGCAGTCCAAACAAGTTTCTACAATGGTCCTTCTTAACCGAGATGTGGAATAGCTAGTTTAGCAGACACATTAGTCTTAATTAGCTAGGCCACAGTTAATGTACCAGTCATTTTCGAAGCTAGGTTAGTTTTCACACCTAGGCCCAAAGACTTACTCAGGCTAGGTTAAGCTAACTAATCAGAAGTTGTTATTTACAGTAATCTACAGGTAGGCCAAGTAGGCTAGTCAAGCTGTGAGTTTAGTTATTTACAGTGATTACAAGTAAGCCAGGTTAGGTAACTTGCATATTTAATTACTTACAGTGAACTGCAGGCAGCCACAGTTAGGGTAGGCCTCTGCAATAATTATAACAGTTATAACAGCTAGGTCAGCTTTAACCTAGCTATTATTTACTTTGCAAGCTAGATTCAGGCTAGTTGCACACTAATTTCAACAGTGATAAAGTTAGGCTAGGTGTTACCTTCACCAGCTAACTACAATAATTGTCTAGGCTCAGTTAAGCCAAAGTTAATTACACAACATTATTCATATACTGTTTATAAGTGAATTACTGAATTTATTTTGTGCTGACCAATTGAATTTAATTTACAAAGACTACATATTTTTACTGTGTGAATTTATTGTACTATTTGACTCGTTTAATTTGTGATTTGCTAGCTCAGTCCTGTAATTATTTACTATTGTGTACAGGGAGTTGCTAGGTTAAGCTTTCATAATAACAATATACATTTTAGTTGGGTTTGAGGACTGGCAGTGCATATTTAATAGTCAAGTCAACAGTTGTAAAGTAAAGCCATCAAGCTTGTTGAGGGGCTTTGGGAATCACTTATTCTCACCTAATACCGTGTTGTACTGTGGGTGGGCTAATTGACGTATAAATTAGCGACAAACTCTAACTAAACCACAACTATGATGGGGAGAATCAGGGAGCACCTACCCCACCCCTAAGCCAGCTAAAGCGGTCTATGAGCGCCCTAGGGTCGACTAACCAGGGCATGTAGGGAGAGCCGTGCTGTCAGGGAAAAACCCCGATGCAGATTGCGAGGATCTAGAAGGTGTTTAGAGCTTTTAGAGGGAAGGCTAAAGGCATTGGAGACAGCCTATCTTTATTACGAGACAGAAGCCTATGAGACAGAGGAACCTGACGATGTTGTCGAGACAGCTAGGGAGGAATGCGAGGATCAGAGGGCCGAAGGTCTATCAGAGTGGGGACTCTGCAAAAAGTTAAAGAAAGTATTGAAGGCTAATACAGCAAGGTCAACAAATAATAGTACAGGGCACACACGTCAGCACAGTCCCCTTAGAGTGTTACCCAGATTACCTACATTAAATTTACCAACATTTGATGGAACTTGACAGAGTACATTGCTTTCTGGGATCAGTTTAAATCACAGATAGATGACAGGATGATTTGTCAGATGCCACCAAACTACAGTACTTACGTTCACAGCTCAAGGGTAAAGCCCTGGACTTGGTCCGGCATTACCAAACCACTGACATTAATTATCAACATGCCAAGGATCAACTAAAAGAATCGTATGGCAACACAGAGGAGATAATGATAGCTATATTTTATCGATTGTCTGATCTTGAGGCTTGCCGTCATGACCGTCAGAGCTTAGAGAAGTTCAAAATCGAAGTCACGAGTCTGACAAACAGTCTTAGAGATTTACATGATTGGGGCGGATCGGAATGGATGGTCAGTCAGACAATTCAGAGGAAACTAGCTAGCACTACAATACATGAGTTACATTTGAAGTATGGGACTAACCGGTTCACAATACAACAGATTGTTGAGGGGTTGAGTGATATCGTGATTCACCTGAGTATAGGTGAGAGAAAAGGTCACCGCCATCATCACATAAACAAACAGTTAGTTACTCAGAAAACTCGAGAGATAGAACTAAAGCACCCCCCTAGGATCGGTACCTATTATGCCCAAGACAGGTCCTCAACCAAGGAAACCACTAAGACATGTGTGTTCTGCGAGTGAACACACTAGCAGAGTTGCTCTCGGTATGCAACACTGAGCAGTAGGCGGCAGAGACTAAAGGAGTTGCAGCTATGCTAGGGTGTTGTGGAAGACATGAGGCAGAAGATTGCCGGTCACATCTTTCAGAGTGCTATAATTGCCGGAAAGGTAAGCACCATACTGCACTATGTCACAACAATTTAAGGGAACCCCAGGCTAGTAGGGACGTTTCTCCAGTAGAGGAGATAGAAGGCAGGACCGAGCCTGAAGTGGTAGCCAGCGTGATTAGTATGGGCAAAGTCTCTAATCTGAGTGAGAAGCACCAGAGCTGCTGCCCTACCTACAGTCATGGCAGGGGTTGTGAACGGGAACAGAACCGGAAACAACCCGATTATTCTTCGACTCAGGGGCACAAGTGTCCATGATAACAGAAAGTTGGTGGCTAGGTTAAAGTTGAAGGCCACCGACAAATTTAATGCGACATTGGGAGGTGCTATAAGTCAGGGCCCACCCAAGTCTTATGTATTTTGGATGTCACTGTTAAACTGGGTGGACATCACAGAAATATTACAGCTCTGGTAGTAAATACGTTACCTGCGGCTATTACGGCCCAGAGGTCTTGCAGCACAACCAAGCGATTGAAAGACCTTGGTGTGAAGCTGGCAGACCAGGACATTACCACTGACACAGTCAGAAATGTGGTATCTGGTGGGAGCCAACTATCTTGATGACTTCCTGTCCACACGACGGACTGTTAAGGAAGGAATTGGTTTATACAGATCCCCAGTAGGATATTCATCGGTGTAGAATTCCTCATGAGTTCCCTGCAACGCCAGAGGGGGGGAAGTTCACACCCTGATAGCTGGGGGGTAGTGATAATGAATGTTAGTGTACACGACGAACCGCCGGGTAAGCCAAACCAAGTAGGAAGTGACGAACACTTAGCCACCTTGGGGAGACGCATGGGGTACTAAAGAGGGAGATAGATTGTCATTAAACAGAGAACCTCGTATCAGTGGGAAGAAGGGCTCCGGGGTATATAGGCCACTGGGTGGGAAAGTCGAAGCTGCTCAGACAAGGCTAGACATGTGAAAGACATTAAAGTTAAAGGGAAGGGTTTAAGATCACCGAACCCATAAGTTTACACCCCCAGCAATCCACGCGGCGGAAACTGGACAGTCGGAGTTAAACCAGGAGTCTGCTTTCGGCGAGTGGCCGGACAGCACTCGTGTCCAGGGCCGCGTAGGGCTTGCGGAAGGTGGAACTTGCGTAGCGTATCGTCTACCTTCGTCGGCGGGAGGATGTGGAAACTTTTTAGTCACTAAAGGTTCCACAGGGAAAAGGGAGCCGTCAGGGCCTTACACACCGAGGATGGCCCTCGGGTTATAAACCCCACACCCAACAAAACATATGCACCTCCAGCTGATGACGGTGACTATTGTGTATATATTTGATTGATAGATTTATCCACCTAGGAACACCTAGGTAAGTTTGTACAGCTAGAGACTAACAGTAGGATTATTAAGGCAACGTTAGGTATTAATAGTGTAGCTCTAGACCCTAATATAGGTAGTTATGAACCTGAATAGACAGACATTAGATTATGTTAGCTAACGAGAACTGGCAGTGCTCCCTTGAATCTAAGCGGGAAAAGGGCACAGTTCTTTCTTCCCAGACCAGACTCCACTCGAGCAAGGCGTGCTGAGATAGACAGCACCCCCGTGACCCAACATCTGTCCTGGGGCCCTGGAGGAGTCCCGAAGTACCGTGGACATCTGCCTCATCCAGACCCTGTCACAGTAAGACTAGGCTTTCTTTCTCTCAGTATCTGGCCAGTTTTCTGGGAAACGTTAGTGAGTTATCTGTAGGTCTTAGGCGGACGGACGACTTGTGTTGGTATGTAACAGCGTCGTCTCCTAAGTTCAAGTCTGGAAGCTAGTGTTACTTACTGCATATATCACTCAAGGGATATCCTAGTAACCAGGGAACTCTGAGGTGGGCAGGACACTAATTACCCCATCTTTTGCAGACAAAGTTTTTTCCACTGCCATGGTGTTAGGAGGGTTTATATAAGGAAGACCAGGACACATACCACCCTTTTCTTTCAAGTAAGTAATCTCCCTTCTGTATTGTGTAGGCAGTGTGGGGGTTCCCCTTACTGCAATCAGCTAGAAATTTGTACCATAGCCACTTGTAAGTCTGAGAGAAGTGTCTCAGAGTGTCGGTGTCAACAGTGCTTGCCCAGAGTGCAGCTTACAAGGGGGCAGTCCAAACAAGTTTCTACACAACTGACTCCCCCATTTTTTTTTTTCATACAAAATATGTGGAATCACGATCAAATGTTGGATGCTAGTTCCATGACACCGCCAGGGAGGAGTCAAAGAGAGTGACACAAGATATTGTAATGTTCATGCCACAGGTCGACCAGCACCAGCACCAGCACAACAACAACAACCAACCTACCAGCAGTGAAGGTGGAATGTGGGATGATGCGTGCGCACCTTACGTGCTCCACCACCACTAACACCACCACTAACACCACCCCTACCACCATCTCTGCTACACTACCACGTATCAACATCACGTTATCAGGGTCACCAGTACCACGGTGGTGAGAACGTTCTGCTGGATGGAGTACGATGATATTCAGGCGAAACGTATGGGCAAGTTTCCTTCCACCCAGAAAGAGCACAAAGACACAATACCGTGACTGGAACAATATACAAATAACCCGCACACAGGAGAGAGAAGCTTACGGCGACGTTTCGGTCCATCCTGGACCATTTACAGAGACACAAACAAAAAGAGGTGTGCAACAGAGCCTGCTGCCTCTGCCCACCTAGAAATAAAAACAGGTTCTTGGGTATTTCCTGTCTGTAGTGGATTGCATCCTGGGCACAATACTAATGTATAAGACAACTCCGGACCTGCTGGAATTGTGCATTTGTATGTACAAGATATATATGTAGTGTATAATGCCAAGTGTCCACCTTCACACACACACGTGTGCATGGTACCCTCACGGGCTCTCCTTTCTCACACTGTTAAGATAACTTGAAACTCCCACTCACACAAGCGAGAAAGCGATACAAGATGCAAAACAACCACATTCCCTCTATATAAATCCACATTCCCGTCTATATAAATCCCAATTCCTCTCGATATAAATCCCCATTCCCCTCTATATAAATCCACATTCCCGTCTATATAAATCCTCATTCCCCTATATGTAAATTCCCATTCCTCTATATAAATCCACATTCCCGTCTATATAAATTCCCATTCCTCTCGATATAAATCCCCATTCCCCTCTATATAAATCCCCATTCCTCTCGATATAAGTCTACATTCCCCTTGGAATCTTTCTACAAATGTCAACTGTTTAAAAAATGTCTCAAATATCTAAAATATCTTCGTGTTCACAGGGAACTTTTGGAGTGCGTGTGTTATCTCAAGTTATCTTCTCCTTAATGTTCACTGTTATCTCTCTAATGAGTTGGTACTGTAATAGACGGGAAGCTATTGTTATCACGGTGTATCTATCCTGAGATCACTGATGTACTTAGTTAATATATCAGTAATATATAATACTATATCAGTAATATACAATACTATATCAATAACATACAATATACAATAATATATCAATAACGTACAATATACAATACTATATCAATAACATACAATACTATATCAATAGCATACAATACTATATCAATAACATACAATACTATATCAATAGCATACAATACTATATCAATAACATGCAATACTATATCAATAACATACAATACTATATCAATAACATGCAATACTATATCAGAGAGCTGTGCAACACCTGGATGTCTTCAGTGTATGTGTGTCTTGTGTTGATAAAAAAACCTGGATGAATGAAACGTCTATATGTAACAACACCCTAATGTTTTGCTCCTGTGTCTTATTTATCGCCCATTGTGTCCCCCTTCTCTCTCTCTCTCCCCCTTCCCCACCACCCAGATCTTCCCGCATCACCAGGGAATGGCTCGGTGACGCACGGAGGAACGTTTGTGGGGGTGGGGAGGTGTTGGGTGGGGAAGGCTGGGTAGGGAAGTGCTGGGTATGTGGTACTGGGTAGGTAGGTGCTGGATGGGGAGGTGTTGGGTGGGGAAGTGCTGGGTAGGGAGGTGCTCGGTAGGTAGGTATGTGCTGGGTGGGGAGGTGCTAGGCCTGGTGGGGTGGGGTGGGGAAGGGTGAGTCACCAGCACACACACGCCTCATACTTCCCTCACCATCACAATACAGGCAGAGGTGACCCCTGGCTGGTCAGTGTACCACAACACACCTGCTGCTGCTGCTGCCCCTCCTCGCCTAGCAGCAACAAGCAGGTACCTCTCACATATACACCAAAGACCACAATGGAAATAAGTCACTTTGTCTGACTTTTTGGGGGTTATCCTGGGTAATTGGCACATATGTACCTGTGTCTAAATAAACTCACTTTATCATCAAAACCACTACAACCACTCTACAATCCCCACACGTATGACTACAGTCCACTCTACAGTCCCCACACGTATGACTGCAGTCCACTCTACAGTCCCCACACGTATGACTACAGTCCACTCTACAGTCCCCACACGTATGACTACAGTCCACTCTACAGTCCACACATGTATGACTACAGTCCCCACATGTATGACTACAGTCCACTCTACAGTCCCCACATGTATGACTACAGTCCACTCTACAGTCCCCACACGTATGAATACAGTCCACTCTACAGTCCCCACATGTATGACTACAGTCCACTCTACAGTCCCCACATGTATGACTACAGTCCACTCTACAGTCCCCACACGCCTATGGCCCTCATTTTGTGCGCTATCACTCCATGATCGCATTTGTCAAACGCCTTTGCAAAATCTGTGTAAAATCTTTACACAGATTTTGCAAAGGCGTTTGAAAAATGCGATCATGGAGTGATAACGCACAAAATGAGGGCCATAGGCATTACTGGGAAGGTAGGCAGATGGATATTTGAGTTCCTAACACACAGAACACAAAAAGTAGTAGTGAACAGGGCAAGATCCAGCATCAGTGAGGTCAAAAGCTCAGTGCCCCAAGGCACTGTCCTGGCACCTCTCCTGTTTCTCATCCATCCTCATAGCAGACATAGATAAAAACACCCAGCACACTTTTGTATCATCATTTGCAGATGACACTAAAATAAGCATGAAAATCACTACGGTAGAAGACACTGAAAAATTACAGGAGGACATAAGCAGGGTCATCCAATGGGCAGTGGAGAACAACATGACGTTCAATGGTGATAAGTTTCAGCTGCTTAGGTATGGAAAAAATGAAGAACTCAAAAGGAACACTATATACAAAACGCAAGAGGGTCACCACATAGAACGAAAGGAACACGTTAAGGACTTGGGAATAATTATGTCTGCTGATCTGTCTTTTAAAGACCATAACAAGACAAAGATCACAACAGCCAGGAAGATGACGGCGTGGGTATTGAGAACTTTCAAAACAAGGGAAATAATGCCGATGGTGACACTCTTCAAATCGCTAGTGCTCCCTCACTTAGAATACTGCTCTGTGCTGACGGCCCCGTTCAGGGCAGGAGAAATATCAGAGCTGGAACAAATTCAGAGATCGTTTACGGCTCACATTGAGCCATTGAAACATCTAAATTATTGGGAACGCCTTCAAGTCTTGAACATGTACTCATTGGAGCGGAGGAGAGAGAGATACATGATAATATATACTTGGAAAGTACTTGAGGGCCTGGTCCCAAATCTGCACACTGCCATAACAACATACTGGAGTGAGAGATATGGGAGAAAGTGTAAAATAAACCCAGTGAGGAGCAGGGGTGCGGTGGGGACAGTATGGGAGCACTGTATTAACATCCGGGGTCCCAGACTATTCAACATCTTACCAGAAGATATCCGAAACACGGCTGGAACCAGTGTAGAAGCCGTCAAGAGGAAACTGGACAAGTATCTTCATCGGGTGCCAGATCAACCAGGCTGTGATGGATATGTAGGGCAGTAGGCCTCCAGCAGCAACAGCCTGGTTGACCAGACAAGCACCAGACGAGCCTGGCCCATGGCCGGGCTCAGAGAGTAGATACTCTCGAAACTCTTCAAAGGTATATCAAAGGTAAAGGTATATCACTCTAATATCCCCACATGTATGACTACACTCCACTCTACAGTCCCCACACGTATGACTACAGTCCCCACACGTATGACTCTGTTACAGTGTATGATAATCTGTGTAACTATATACTCGTGTATCTAAATAAACTTACTGAACATCATCAGACAAAACTCTACAGTATTTCCTCTCACAGAGACTCACCAGTGTTCAAAGTTCATCTCTGGAACACTGGTGTTCACAGTGTTCAAAGTTCATCTCTGGAACACTGGTGTTCACAGTGTTTAAAGTTCATCTCTGGAACACTGGTGTTCACAGTGTTTAAAGTTCATCTCTGGAACACTGGTGTTCACAGTGTTTAAAGTTCATCTCTGGAACACTGGTGTTCACAGTGTTCAAAATTCATCTCTGGAACACTGGTGTTCACAGTGTTTAAAGTTCATCTCTGGAACACTGGTGTTCACAGTGTTCAAAGTTCATCTCTGGAACACTGGTGTTCACAGTGTTTAAAGTTCATCTCTGGAACACTGGTGTTCACAGTGTTCAAAGTTCATCTCTGGAACACTGGTGTTCACAGTGTTCAAAGTTCATTTCTGGAACACTGGTGTTCACAGTGTTCAAAGTTCATCTCTGGAACACTGGTATTCACCAATGTTCAAATTTCATCTCTGGAACACTGGTGTTCACAGTGTTCAAAGTTCATCTCTGGAACACTGGTGTTTACAATGTTCAAATTTCATCTCTGGAACACTGGTGTTCACAGTGTTCAAATTTCATCTCTGGAACACTGGTGTTCACAGTGTTTAAAGTTCATCTCTGGAACACTGGTGTTCACAGTGTTCAAATTTCATCTCTGGAACACTGGTGTTCACAGTGTTCAAAGTTCATTTCTGGAACACTGGTGTTCACAGTGTTCAAAGTTCATCTCTGGAACACTGGTGTTCACCAATGTTCAAATTTCATCTCTGGAACACTGGTGTTCACAGTGTTCAAAGTTCATCTCTGGAACACTGGTGTTTACAGTGTTCAAATTTCATCTCTGGAACACTGGTGTTCACAGTGTTCAAAGTTCATCTCTGGAACACTGGTGTTCACAGTGTTCAAAGTTCATCTCTGAAACACTGGTGTTCACCAGTGTTCAAAGTTCATCTCTGGAACACTGGTGTTCACAGTGTTCAAAGTTCATCTCTGGAACACTGGTGTTCACAGTGTTCAAAGTTCATCTCTGGAACACTGGTGTTCACAGTGTTTAAAGTTCATCTCTGGAACACTGGTGTTCACTGTGCTCAAAGTTCATCTCTGGAACACTGGTGTTCACAGTGTTCAAAGTTCCTCTCTGGAACACTGGTGTTCAGTGCTCAAAGTTCATCTCTTGAACACTGGTGTTCACTGTGCTCAAAGTTCATCTCTGGAACACTGGTGCTCACAGTGTTCAAAGTTCATCTCTGGAACACTGGTGCTCACAGTGTTCAAAGTTCATTTCTGGAACACTGGTGCTCACAGTGTTCAAAGTTCATTTCTGGAACACTGGTGCTCACAGTGCTTAAAGTTCATCTCTGGAACACTAGTTCATCTCTGGAACACTGGTGTTCACCAGTGTTCAAAGTTCATCTCTGGAACACTGATGTTCACAGTGTTCAAAGTTCATCTCTGGAACACTTGTGTTCACAGTGTTCAAAGTTCATCTCTGGAACACTGGTTTTCACAGTGTTCAAAGTTCATCTCTGGAACACTGGTGTTCACTGTGCTCAAAGTTCATCTCTGGAACACTGGTGTTCACAGTGTTCAAAGTTCATCTCTGGGACACTGGTGTTCACTGTGCTCAAAGTTCATCTCTGGAACACTGGTGTTCACTGTGCTCAAAGTTCATCTCTGGAACACTGGTGTTCACAGTGTTCAAAGTTCATCTCTGGAACACTGGTGTTCACTGTGCTCAAAGTTCATCTCTGGAACACTGGTGTTCACAGTGTTCAAAGTTCATCTCTGGGACACTGGTGTTCACTGTGCTCAAAGTTCATCTCTGGAACACTGGTGTTCACTGTGCTCAAAGTTCATCTCTGGAACACTGGTGCTCACAGTGTTCAAAGTTCATTTCTGGAACACTGGTGCTCACAGTGTTCAAAGTTCATTTCTGGAACACTGGTGCTCACAGTGTTCAAAGTTCATTTCTGGAACACTGGTGCTCACAGTGCTCAAAGTTCATTTCTGGAACACTGACTGGTGTTCGCAGTGATCGGAAATTTGGGCGTGAAATGTTTTTTAACGTATATAATTCAGCGAAGAAGCGGGGCCAGGAGCTGTGACTCGACCCCTGCAACCACATATAGAGGTGAGTAGCGTCTATTGACAAGTACCCTTGACATATACTAACTGTTATCTTAGCATTAATGTGAATTGCTATAGATGAAGTCTTTCTTCTTAAACCCTGGGAGGTTATTAACCCAGGATAACCCAGCCAAGGAGCCTGGCTTATTCCTGTTGGGAATGCCAGGCAATCAGATCTAGCTGAGGATAGAGAAGGCGTTTCTAGTTCCTTGGATAAAGAGCCCTTCACCGGCATCAATGTACCTTCCAATTAGGGTCATTAAGGCGAATATTCAAACTTAATAGTAGGATACGTAAAGATACATACATAAAGATATAGACAGATACTTAGAGACAGATAGAGATAGATATGGTGACCAAGAAGAATAACGCCCATCCTGTTGCTGGACGCAGTATGCGTCAACAGTTATGTGAGAAAATGGACATAGAAGAAAACGGGAATGCATGGGTAGACTTGAGAAAATAAACATGGAAGAAAGTGGGTAAGTAAGGGTGGACTTCGGAATACCCGTCGATGACTCGCTGGTTGAAC
>WNWK01008970.1:22500-80415 GCA_009830355.1 Cherax destructor
TATCTTTATCCCATCAATCCCAGCTGCCTTACCCCCTTTCATTCTACCCACTGCCTCACGAACTTCCCTACACCCACAACTGGCTCTTCCACACTCCTACAAGATGTTATTCCTCCTTGCCCTACACACGAAATCACAGCTTCCTGTCTTCATCAACATTTAACAAATCCTCAAAATATTCTCTCCATCTTCCGATACCTCTAACTCTCCATTTAATAACTCTCCTCTCCTATTTTTAACTGTCAAATCCATTTGTTCTCTAGGCTTCCTCAACTTATTAATCTCATTCCAAAACTTTTCTTATTTTCAACAAAATTTGCTGATAACATCTCACCCACTCTCTCATCTGCTCTCTTTTACATTGCTTCACCACTCTTTTAACCTCTCTTTTTCTCTCCATATACTCTTCCCTCCTTGCATCACTTCTACTTTGTAAAACCTCTCATATGCTAACTTTTCTCCTTACTACTCTCTTTACATCATCATTCCACCAATCGCTCCTCTTCCCTCCTGCACCCACTCGCCTGTAACCACAAACTTCTGCTGAACACTCTAACACTACATTTTTAAATCTACCCCATACATTTTCGACCCCATTGCCTACATATATATATACATACACACATCTAGGTTTTTCTTCTTTTTCTTAATAGCTCTTGTTCTTTTTATTTTCTCTATTGTCCATGGGGAAGTGGAAAAGAATCTTTCCTCCGTAAGCCATGCGTGTCGTATGAGGCGACTAAGATGCCGGGAGCAATGGGCTAGTAACCCTTCTCCTGTACAAATCCACTAAAAACGAGAAGAAGAAAAACTTTATAAAATTGGGGTGTCTGAATGTGCGTGGATGTAGTGCGGATGATAAGAAAGAGATGATTGCCGATGTTATGAATGAAAAGAAGTTGGATGTCCTGGCCCTAAGCGAAACAAAGCTGAAGGGGGTAGGCGAGTTTCAGTGGGGAGAAATAAATGGGATTAAGTCAGGAGTATCTGAGAGAGTTAGAGCTAAGGAAGGGGTAGCAATAATGTTGAAGGATCAGTTATGGAAGGAAAAGAGGAATATAAATGTGTAAATTCAAGGATTATGTGGATTAAAATAAGGGTCGGATGCGAAAAGTGGGTCATAATAAGCGTGTATGCACCTGGAGAAGAGAGGAGTGTAGAGGAGAGAGAGATTTTGGGAGATGTTAAGCGAATGTATAGGAACTTTTGAACCAAATGAGAGAGTAATTGTGGTAGGGGACCTAAATGCTAAAGTGGGAGAAACATGCAGAGAGGGTGTAGTAGGTAAGTTTGGGGTGCCAGGTGTAAATGATAATGGGAGCCCTTTGATTGAACTTTGTATAGAAAGGGGTTTAGTTATAGGTAATACATATTTTAAGAAAAAGAGGATAAATAAGTATACAAGATATGATGTAGGGCGTAATGACAGTAGTTTGTTGGACTATGTATTGGTAGATAAAAGACTGTTGAGTAGACTTCAGGATGTACATGTTTATAGAGGGGCTACAGATATATCAGATCACTTTTTAGTTATAGCTACAGTGGGAGTAAAAGGTAGATGGGATACAAGGAAAATAGAATCAGTAAGTAAAAGAGGTGAAGGTTTATAAACTAAAAGAGGAGGCAGTTAGGGTAAGATATAAACAACTATTGGAGGACATATATATATATATATATATATTTACATATATATATATATATATATATATTTACATATATATATATATATATATATTTACATATATATATATATATATATTTACATATATATATATATATATATTTACATATATATATATATATATATATTTACATATATATATATATATATTTACATATATATATATATATATATTTACATATATATATATATATATATATATATATATTTACATATATATATATATATATATATTTACATATATATATATATATTTACATATATATATATATATATATATATTTACATATATATATATATATATATATTTACATATATATATATATATATATTTACATATATATATATATATATATATATTTACATATATATATATATATATATATTTACATATATATATATATATATATATTTACATATATATATATATATATATATTTACATATATATATATATATATATATTTACATATATATATATATATATATATTTACATATATATATATATATATATATTTACATATATATATATATATATATATTTACATATATATATATATATATATTTACATATATATATATATATATATTTACATATATATATATATATATATTTACATATATATATATATATATTTACATATATATATATATATATATTTACATATATATATATATATATATATTTACATATATATATATATATATATATTTACATATATATATATATATATTTACATATATATATATATATATATTTACATATATATATATATATATATTTACATATATATATATATATATATATATATATTTACATATATATATATATATATTTACATATATATATATATATATTTACATATATATATATATATATATATATATTTACATATATATATATATATATATTTACATACATATATATATATATATATATATATTTACATATATATATATATATATTATTTACATATATATATATATATATATATATATATATATATATATATATATATATATTTACATATATATTTACATATATATATATTTACATATATATTTACATATATATATATATATATAATATTTACATATATATATATATATATATTTACATATATATATATATATATATTTACATATATATATATATATATATATATATATATATTTACATATATATATATATATATATATATATATTTACTATATATATATATATATATATATATATATATATATATATATATATATATATATATATATATATATTTACATATATATATATTTACATATATATATATATTTACATATATATATATATATTTACATATATATATATATATTTACATATATATATATATATTTACATATATATATATATTTACATATATATATATATTTACATATATATATATATATATTTACATATATATATATATATATATTTACATATATATATATATATATATATATTTACATATATATATATATATATATATTTACATATATATATATATATATGTATTTACATATATATATATATATTTACATATATATATATATATATATTTACATATATTTACATATATGTCGTGCCGATTAGGTAAAACTTGCGATTTTGGCTTAAATAGCAACGCTCACCTTGCCATATAAGACAAGTGAAAATTTGTGTATGCAATAATTTCGCCAAAATCATTCTGAACATAACGAAAAAAATATATTTCATTGTGTTTGTTTATTATTAAATTAATGTTAACGTATCTAACATATATTTAGTTGGGTTAGGCTAAATTAAATTGCTCTTGTTGTAATAAGGTTAGGTAGGTTTTCAAAGTTTCTCTTGGTACAAAATTATAAATTTTTACATTAACATAAATGAAAAAAATATATCTTTAAACGTATAAGAGAAAATTTTAGAAAGGACTTAATTTTAAATGAGTTCTTGCTAATTGACCAGTTTTACCTAATCGGCACGACATATACGTATATACGTATATATATATATATATATATATATATATATATTATATATAAAGCAACACGATCATGGCAGCATGATCGTGTTGGAGCATGATGCAACTTGTCAGGACATTGTTGTCAGTGTCTGGCAACACTGTTGTGACGCAACATCACACTGTTGAGATACAAACATTGGCTTCAGTGCTGGTACTGTGTCTGGCAACACTGCCATGATCCAGCAGGTGCAGGCAGTGTGTCTGGCAACACTGCCATGAACCAGCAATCCACCCATCAGATTCCTCTTCAATTCTTCAGGTTGAGCACTAACCTCCAGCCCAGGTTGATGGTACCAGCACACACACTCACACATACACTCACAGGAAGTGGAACAATCTGAGAGTGATGTAGTGGAGGCAGAATCCATACATAGTTTTAAGAAGAGGTATGATAAAGCTCTTGGAGCAGGGAGAGAGAGTGGCCAGCGAAAAGGCGGGTGCCAGGAGCCGTGAATGGACCCCTTCAACCATATATAGGTGAGTACACACACTATTCTCTCTCTCAACGCCACTACACAGTCTTCTTCCATCTGCCTTCCTTATGTACCAGCACCACAACCAGCATCACTACCACCACCACATCACCATCACCACCACATACCACAACCACCACCACATACCACAACCACCATGGCAGTTATTTTATGAATGGAATTCCTCTCCCTGACAGCAAACTGCTGATAGCTGGGAATTCTGACAGTTCCATTTGGTCGAGGATTACACTTCATGGCGCTCAGCCTCCCGACTATTTAACATAAATCTTATTTATGTTAATTAGATATATTCAAATCTGCTACGCGGAATGTTATTAGTTTTTTTATAGGTCACTAGCTAAGATACAGTGACTACCCATAGTGTGGGTCACCAGCTAAGATACAGTGACTACCCACAGTGTGGGTCACCAGCTAAGATACAGTGACTACCTACAGTGTAGGTCACTAGCTAAGATACAGTGACTACCTACAGTGTAGGTCACTAGCTAAGATACAGTGACTACCCACAGTGTAGGTCACTAGCTAAGATACAGTGACTACCCACAGTGTAGGTCACTAGCTAAGATACAGTGACTACCCACAGTGTAGATCACTAGCTAAGATACAGTGACTACCCACAGTGTAGGTCACTAGCTAAGATACAGTGACTACCCACAGTGTAGGTCACTAGCTAAGATACAGTGACTACCCACAGTGTAGGTCACCAGCTAAGATACAGTGACTACCCACAGTTAGGTCACTAGCTAAGATACAGTGACTACCCACAGTGTAGGTCACCAGCTAAGATACAGTGACTACCCACAGTGTAGGTCACCAGCTAAGATACAGTGACTACCCACAGTGTAGGTCACTAGCTAAGATACAGTGACTACCCACAGTGTAGGTCACTAGCTAAGATACAGTGACTACCCACAGTGTAGGTCACTAGCTAAGATACAGTGACTACCTACAGTGTAGGTCACCAGCTAAGATACAGTGACTACCCACAGTGTAGGTCACTAGCTAAGATACAGTGACTACCTACAGTGTAGGTCACCAGCTAAGATACAGTGACTACCTACAGTGTAGGTCACTAGCTAAGATACAGTGACTACCCACAGTGTAGGTCACCAGCTAAGATACAGTGACTACCCACAGTGTAGGTCACTAGTTAAGATACAGTGACTACCCACAGTGTAGGTCACTAGCTAAGATACAATGACTACCCACAGTGTAGGTCACTAGCTAAGATACAGTGACTACCCACAGTGTAGGTCACTGCAGGTGGACAAGTTGTTCACTTACACTGCAGGTCCTGCCTGCACCCCGCCTCCCCATCACCTCTCTCCTGACGCTTGTCAGGAAGTGGTCAAGGCGAGCCAGTAGGCCTAGTACAAATGCTTGTTTTTCTTATCGTGTTTTTTGCTTCGAACGTACTGAGCCGCCACACCCTCCTCTACTTAGTTTTCCATCTCTTATTTTCTCACTCCATTCCTTAAAGAAGACTCCACTGCCTGCTGGATATGTGTTCAAGTGTTGAGAAAAATGCACCCGTGTACGTAATGAAGTTGCACCCAGATGTTGCACACATGTGCAACATCTGGGTATCTTTATTGTAGACGTTTCGCCATCCAATGGCTTTATCAATACAAATTCTAGGACATAATTAGAAGATTGATTAACTCGTCTTTTGTATATAGTTCTACTGTCTTCCAATTATATCCTTGATTTTTATATAGATAAAGCCACTGGATGGGAAAATATCTTCAGTAAAGATACCCAGATGCTGCACA
Source organism: Cherax destructor (assembly GCA_009830355.1). Lineage (NCBI taxonomy): Eukaryota > Metazoa > Arthropoda > Malacostraca > Decapoda > Parastacidae > Cherax > Cherax destructor. The sequence continues at coordinate 28,469 of WNWK01008970.1, forward strand.
TGTGTCTAATTCTTCACCTTGTTGGTAGCGTATACCACACATGTACAAAAATTAATCACCCTCCCTCTATTATAATCACGGCTGGTGCTATGACGAAGATAGTGTGATAGCTAAAAGGCACAAGTGCAACTAATGTGACATTTTACTGTGAAAACGTTTCGCTCTCCAGGAGCTTTATCAAACCGTTACCTATCATATTGTCGGTAATTCTACCAACATTAATATGAGAGGATAGTGTGGTGACCTGTACTTTGCTGTGTGAAGACTTGTCTAGTGTACTCTCCGTTCTTAGCTACTTGAAATTGTGATGATGGCTTCCCTCGACTACGAGCAGCTATATCTTCAGCTTAAGGCAGAATTAACGGAAGCTAGAAGATAAATTCAACGACTGAAGGGTATGTGCAAGGATAACAATGTCGCCGATGATCGGACCAACTAATGGATGCTAGTCGGACTGATGGGACGAAGATGAAGAAGGTCCAGGAGACTGCTGTGAAAACCAGCAACTCTTTTTCTTTGTTATCGGACGAATGTGAATCGACCACCCATGTTAACGACACAGTGAAGCCAGCCAGTGAAGACATCCCAGCGAAGACCATCTCTACTAAGACCGTCGAGAATGTCATGCACACCGCCAGTCGAGGTAGGAACATTGTTTTAGTTGGAGACAGTCAGATTAAGTTTATGGATAGGGCTTTTTGTCTTAGGGATAGGAAGAGGAGGCAGAGCGTGTGTTTTCCTGGGGCTGGGATGAAGGATATTGTTAGCCATCTGGACGACATCATGAGACTTAATGGAGCAATCCTATTATCTCAGTGCTGGAGGCAGTGATGTTGGCAGACATAGGAGTGAGGACCTGATTAGCAGGTATAGGTCAGCAATAGACATAATTAGGAAGAAGGGTGGGAACCTTGTGATATGTGGTATTTTGCCAAGGAAAGGAGTTGGAAATGAATGGTTGTCCAGGGCAATTGGTGTCAATTTCTGGCTGGACAAATACTGTAAGGAAAATGCAGTAACATTCATTGACAACTGGGACCTTTTCTATGGCAGAAATGACATGTATGCCAGGGATGGGGGTTCACTTATCTAGGTCTGGGGTGGGGGCACTGGCCACTGGAGTGGAGGGAGCTATTAGGGCTTTAAACTAGAAATAGCAGTATGGGTTTTTTGGGGGAAAACAGTGAAGTCCCAGTGTAGTAATATTGTGAGTTTTAGGGGAACTAGTAATAGTCAGAATAAGGTGGATATTGGAAAGCCAGTGTCATTAGGTGACAAGGACAGTAATAGGTATAGTGGAAAAACAGAAATGAGCAGAAAGGGTAAAGAGAAAGGAAGGTCTTGAAACTTATATTATACTAACAGTCGTAGTGCTAGGAATAAGATGGACGAGTTGAGATTAGTTGCTAGTGCAGGTAACATTGATGTATTTGCCATAACTGAGACGTGGTTTAATACAAAACATCGGGACATGCCTGCTGAATGTCACATTCAGAGTTTTAAATTGTTCCAGGTAGACAGAAGTATCGGGAAGGGGGGTAGGGTGGCACTGTATGTCCGAGATCGCTTGAACTGTTGCATAAAAATGGGTATAAAGTCTGAAATAACACATACAGAGTCTGGATACAATTTTCAGAGGGGCATGAAAAATTGACTTTAGGCGTGATATACCGTCCCCCAAACTTAGATAGGGAACAAGGGAGACTACTTTGGGAGGAAATTGTTAAGGCCACAAGACACGATAACGTAGTAATTATAGGGGACTTTAATTTTAAGTCATATTGATTGGAATTCCTTGACTGGGACTTTAGAATCTAACAACTGCTTAGAAGTAGTTCAGGATTGTTTTTTGAAGTAGTTTGTGACAGAACCTACAAGAGGAAATAACCTGCTTGACTTGATTCTGGCAAACAAGGAAACCCTTGTTAATAATTTAGAAATTACAGAGGAACTCGGCACAAGCAACCACAAATCAATTACCTTTAGCATTGAATGGAAGTATGATAGTAGGGATAACTCAGTAATGGTCCCAGATTTTCGCTTAGTAGATTACATTGGGCTTAGAGAACACTTATCATCTGAGGATTTCTAAACACTATACATGCTGCCCAAAGAACATTTATCCTGTGAAAAGAAATTAGATCGAATAGAAATGACCCAAAATGGATGAATAATAGGCTCAAATATCTTTTAGGGCAGAAGAAAGAAATTTATAGTCACATCAAAAGAGGTGAGGGTCATCTTATGAATCAGTATATTGGCATTAAGAGGGACGTTAAAAAGGGGCTAAGAAAAGCTAAACGGGACTACAAAATTAAAGTTGCTAGAGATTCGAAAACTAACCCAAAAGACTTTTTCCAGGTTTATAGAACAAAAGTTAGAGAAAAGATAGGTCCCCTTAAAAATAACTGACAAGGAGAATGAAATGTGCTCTATTTTTAATAATTATTTTCTCTCGGTTTTCATTCAAGAAGATACTAATAATGTCCCAATGGTTGGGTTGTTTGGTGGGGCTGATGAAGATAAATTGTGTAATATCACAGTCACTAGCGAAATCTTTATCAAATAGATAGACCGACTGAAGCAAAATAAATCCCCGGGCCCTGATGAACTTTTTTCAAGGGTTCTTAAGGAGTGCAAAATGGAACTTTGTGAATCATTGACTAATATTTTTAATATATCTATTCAAACAGGTGTAGTGTCTGATATGTAGAAGATGGCCAATGTAATTCCTATTTTTAAAGCAGGGGACAAGCCGTTACCGTCAAATTACCGCCCAATAAGCCTGACCTCTATTGTAAGCAAATTACTAGAGTCAATTATAGATGATATTATAAGAAGCCATCTTGATAAGCATAATTTAATTAATGATACTCAATATGGATTCACAAAGGGCTGTTCCTGCGTAACTAATTTATTAACCTTCTTCAGTAAATCTTTTGAGGCTGTTAATCACGATAAAGAATTCGATATTGTTTATTTAGATTTTAGTAAGGCTTTTGATAGAGTATCGCACCAGAGACTGTTAAAGAAAGTGGCAGCTCATGGCACTGGGGGAAAAGTGCTGTCATGGATAGAGTCATGGTTCACCAGTAGGAAGCAGAGGCTGCATAAATGGGGTTAAATCCGAGTGGGAATCTGTAAGAAGTGGCGTTCCACAGGGATCAGTCTTAGGCCCGTTGTTGTTTATGATATATATCAATGACCTTGATGAGGGAATTACTAGTGATATGAGCAAATTAGCCGATGACACAAAGATAGGATAATTGATTCAAACGTAGATGTCAGGGAACTTCAGGAGGATTTAGACAAACTCAATTCCTGGTCAGAAAAGTGGCAGATGCAGTTCAGTGTAGATAAATGCAAGGTTCTGAAGCTCGGGAGTGTCCATAACCCAAGTACTTATAAGTTAAATAATGTAGAACTTGATAAATTAGACACATGTGCAACGCTTGGGTATCTTTAATGAGGAAACGTTTCGCCACACAGTGGCTTCCATCGAACGTAGAGTAAACTCCACTCGTGACTGGTTTGAGACTGTGACCCGGTTCCCCTGTATATAGCTTCACGACGTAAGTCATGTTGGAAATTTCATAAAGATTCATATGAATTCTCAATCTTCAACTTGTCGGTTTTCAAACCATTTATCAGATCCCACGCTTTGTTCTGTTGTTATTTAATAGCTGCCACTGGTTATATGGATCATTTTGCCCATGGCCTTGGTCTCAGACCGGGCCTCCTAGGCCTCCTAGGTCGGAAAGGAACTGTTACAAGAATATGAACTAAGAAGCACTCAGGAGAGTAAAGGTAAAAGTGTATACTGAATGTAAGTAAATATTTACAGTTTTACTTGTTATCTTACTTGTTCATGAGACAAAAAGAAGAGATCAGCAATCCTGCCAGTGTGCAAACAAAAATAATTACTTGACAGGGAGGTAGTACCTCCCTGGTTGGTTACTATCTACCAACTAGTGTTGTGATGGCACAGGAAATGCGTCTTGTGTCGGCATCAGTTGATAAGCACCTCGTGGGCGAAACATCAACATGAGATGGCAGAACTCGCACAATGGATCTTGTTTACATACTTGTCGGCCTAATTCTACACTTTTAGAACTATAATAAAAAAGTTATCACGCAATCTATATGACTTGCAGCGCGATTACGAGGTAATCATGACTAGCTTAAACCTACATGAGCTTCCAGTGAGCGACCATCACTGCCTCTCCTAGCACCTCGGGTGATCAGGTTCAGACCAGGGAAGATAAGGGATATCTCTAATTCTTTGGATCAGATCCCTTCATCAGCTTCAAAACAACACTGCCCGTGGAGGGTCAGCGATGATAACGAGCGTATCGTTGCCAACAAACTAAAGTTCTTACCTCTCGCGTCTCGTAGATAACCAGGTCTGACCCATCTCTCCGTTGGTAGCTGTGTAGAACCTCATGAACCAGTGCAACATGCGCACATGTAGTCAGTTGCAATTCTTTCCGAGTTCTACTGTTATTGCCTTGTGGTGTTAGCACTAACTACTAGTTCTCCCCTTTTATATTTATTATATATTAACTACAGTCTCGTATGTTGCTCCAGGTTTCGTAACCCAAAGATTGAAGATCAATCATGATGGAGTATTGGTTCCTCCAATATTATTTATCAAGTTCAGTGAGCACCTACTGTTTGGTTTTGTTTTCTTTTTGTGTTTTTCATCAGTTTTCGGCTGCTCACTCCACCGCTTCACCACTATGATAGACACGGATAATTTACCGCGTTTAGATTTTACAATGAAGTAATTGGAGAGACAGAAGAATTATTTTCATCGTTCAGGGAAGAGTTGAAGCCATGGACCGGATCCACTCTGAGTCTAGCCCATACATTGTTGACTTGGCGAGGTACGTGTGGCGAGGTACGTGTGGCGAGGTACGTGTGGCGAGGTACGTGTGGCGAGGTGTGGACAAGGGACACCTCTCGCTGGACCACCGTCATCTGTACCAACGGATCATCACGTGGACTACATCGGTGCCACTGGACAGTCAGCATTTACAGTCACCATACGTATCGAGAGGACACCATCTGTACCACTAACTCATTACATATACTATTGTTAAACTATAAGTACGGTTATATCACACTCTCTACACACAATTAATTCACTATTTATATATATATCGTTAGATCACTATATGTACCGCTAGATCAATATCTGCACCGCTAAATCACATATACAGCGCTAGATCACAATATGTACCATATGCACCACAGAATTACTATATGTACCGTTGGATCACTAACTGCGTGTACCATAGGCTCTCCACTGGACGATCACCTGCATAACTGTAATTCTGAACAATCAGATGTACCGCTGCTTAATCTTTAGTGATGTATAAAGTGCGTTGTCTCAGGATCACTACAGACGCTCGCTTGTTCTCTCGTCCTCGTGATATATATTTCATCTTCTAAATACGTGTAATTTGCTTAAAGATTTCGTCTCTTCTCGATGACTGTATATGTGTTGTGGTATGTCACAGTGGATGTTTGGCAAATATGCGAAGTGTTTGTACGCTGGCTGCCCTGTCTTTCATACACCTAAATAAAGGATAGTATTATTTCGTATTACTCTCCTCTTGTGGTATAAGATGCAAGTTTCGGGCAGTTTGGTATAGGTGGTGGTTGGTGTGTTTGTGTGGGCGGTGGGGGAGTCGTTGGTGTGTTGGTGTTGGCGGTGGGGGAGTCGTTGGTGTTGGTGTTGGTGGTGGATGAACACGCAATTCAGAAGGCCAATCCTAAACACACGCCCTTCCCTACAAGGTCAGAGTCCAGGAGAGAGAAACAACTTTACGTGAGGTCTGCCCTGCCACACTAGCACTCACTGCTTCTCCTAGTGCTCTAAGACTTGCTGAGGTTGGTTGGTAAGTCAGAACAAGGTTCACAAGAGGCCTACTGCTGCTGCTGTTGCTGCTGCATTTCTTGCATGATTCTTGCAGTCGTTAACCTTTACCATCAAATCTCTAATACGTATGAAAATGTTTGATTCCTACATCATCACAGTTCTACAACACAGCACAGTTCGTCAAACATCCCCCAAAAGCATTAATCAAAACGGTGAAAGTCAGTATTTACAAGAGAGAGCTAGTACCATCCAGTATTTTGCTGCCAGACAAGTTCTCAGCAGTACGAACGTAATATAGAATCATTAACTATTAACACACATCTTCACTATTCATTACACACGAAAAAGTTTTCGAGAGAGTGAGACAGGTAGCACCAGACGAGAGTGCCAGAGAGAGCCACAAGCGTGCCGTGGTAGAGTGCGGGCACTACTGCCTGCCTTGTGTTTGTGCCGCTACTAGCTGGCTGCCTGGCTGGGGGGTGCCCACACTCTCCATGGCGTGGGCACCTCATCATCCCGCAGATTACAAGCATGTGTCAGCAACTTTTTAGTATGTGTGTACACACATACGTGTGCGCGCGATCGCACCAGCATGTGTTTATTTGTTTTTTTCTAACCAGAGGAAGTTAAGATATTGCCCAGAGGAGCGAGGTCAGTGGGCAGTAGCAGCCATGCAGTGTGTGAACACAGTCAGCCATTACTGTCCAGATACATGATACTCAATAGTCAGTTAAGACAAAAGGAACAAGGACCCCAGAGGAAATAAGTCACTTTGTTTGACTTTTTCGGGTTATCCTGGGTAAGTTACACGTATGTTAATATACCTTTGATATACCTCTGAAGAGTTTCGAGAGTATCTACTCTCTGAGCCCGGCCATGGGCCAGGCTCGTCTGGTGCTTGCCTGGTCAACCAGGCTGTTGCTGCTGGAGGCCCGCTGCCCCACATATCCATCACAGCCTGGTTGATCTGGGACCCGATGAAGATACTTGTCCAGTTTCCTCTTGAAGGCTTCTACATTGGTTCCAGCGATGTTTCTGATATCTTCTGGTAAGATGTTGAATAGTCTGGGACCCCGGATGTCAATACAGTGCTCCCGTATTGTCCCCACCGCACCCCTGCTCCTCACTGGGTTTATTTTACACTTTCTCCCATATCTCTCACTCCAGTATGTTGTTATGGCAGTGTGCAGATTTGGGACCAGGCCCTCAAGTACTTTCCAAGTATATATTATCATGTATCTCTCTCTCCTCCGCTCCAATGAGTACATGTTCAAGACTTGAAGGCGTTCCCAATAATTTAGATGTTCCAATGGCTCAATGTGAGCCGTAAACGATCTCTGAATTTGTTCCAGCTCTGATATTTCTCCTGCCCTGAACGGGGCCGTCAGCACTGAGCAGTATTCTAAGTGAGGGAGCACTAGCGATTTGAAGAGTGTCACCATCGGCATTATTTCCTTGTTTTGAAAGTTCTCAATACCCACCCTGTCATCTTCCTGGCTGTTGTGATCTTTGTCTTGTTATGGTCTTTAAAAGACAGATCAGCAGACATAATTATTCCCAAGTCCTTAACGTGTTCCTTTCGTTCTATGTGGTGACCCTCTTGCGTTTTGTATATAGTGTTCCTTTTGAGTTCTTCATTTTTCCATACCTAAGCAGCTGAAACTTATCACCATTGAACGTCATGTTGTTCTCCACTGCCCACTGGAAGACCCTGCTTATGTCCTCCTGTAATTTTTCAGTGTCTTCTACCGTAGTGACTTTCATGCTTATTTTAGTGTCATCTGCAAATGATGATACAAAAGTGTGCTGGGTGTTTTTATCTATGTCTGCTATGAGGATGAGAAACAGCAGAGGTGCCAGGACAGTGCCTTGGGGCACTGAGCTTTGACCTCGCTGATGCTGGATCTTGCCCTGTTCACTACTACTTTTTGTGTTCTGTGTTAGGAACTCAAATATCCATCTGCCTACCTTCCCAGTAATGCCTATGGCCCTCATTTTGTGCGCTATCACTCCATGATCGCATTTGTCAAACGCCTTTGCAAAATCTGTGTGAATCACATCTGCGTTTTGGTCGTCCTCCAATGCCTCCGTAATTCTGTCATAATGGTTCAGCAACTGTGACAGGCATGATCGTCCGCTCTAAGCCATGCTGGTTCGGGTTATGTTGGTTGTGCTGGTCCATGAAGTTTGTAATCTGCCGTCTCATCACTCTTTCAAAGATTTTTATGATGTGAGAAGTGAGGGCTACTGGTCTGTAATTTTTAGCTAGTGCTCTACTACCTCCCTTATGCAAAGGAGCTATGTCTGCACTCTTTAAGGCCTCCGGTATTTCACCTAGATCTAAGCTCTTTCTCCACAGAATACTAAGGGCTCTTGCTAATGGTACTTTGCACTGCTTTATAAATAAAGCATTCCATGAATCTGATCCAGGTGCTGAGTGAGTGGGCATGTTGTCCAAGAGTATACCTGGAGAGAGTTCCAGGGGTCAACGCCCCTGCGGCCCGGTCTGTGACCAGGCCTCATGTTGGATCAGAGCCTGATCAACCAGGCTGTTACTGCTGACCGCACGCAGTCCAACGTACGAACCACAGCCTGTCTGGTCAGGTACCAACTTTAGGTGCCTGTCCAGTGCCTGCTTGAAGACAGCCAGGGGTTTGTTGGTAATCCCCCTAATGTATGCTGGGAGGCAGTTGAACAATCTTGGGCCCCTGACACTTATTGTGTTGTCTCTCAACGTGCTAGTGGCACCCCTGCTTTTCATTGAGGGATGTTACATCGCTTGCCGTGTCTTTTGCTTTCGTAGGAAGTGACTCTCGTGTGCAACTTTAGTACTAATCCCTCGAGAATTTTCCACGTGTATATAATAATGTATCTCTCCCGCCTGCGTTCTAGAGAGTACAGGTTTAGGAACTTCAAGCGTTCCCAGTAATTGAGGTGGTTTATCGCAGTTATGGGTGCCGTGAAGGTTCTCTGCACATTTTCTAGGTCAGCAATTTCACCTGCCTTGAAAGATGCAGTTAGTGTGCAGCCATATTCCAGCCTAGATAGAACAAGCGACCTGAAAAGTGTCAACATGGGCTTGGTATCCCTGGTTTTGAAGGTTCTCATTATCCATCCTGTCATTTTTCTAGCAGATGCGATTGCTACGGTGTTATGGTCCTTGAAGGTGAGATCCTCTGACATGATCACTCCCAGGTCTTTGACATTAGTTTTTCGCTCTATTGTGTGGTTGGAATTTGTTTTGTACTCCGATGAGATTTTAATTGCTTCACGTTTTCCATATCAGAGTAATTGAAATTTCTCATCATTGAACTTCATATTGTTTTCTGCAGCCCATTTAAAGATTTGGTTTATGTCTGCTTGGAGTCTTGTAGTGTCTTCAACGGTGGACACTGTCATACAGATTCGGGTGTCATCTGCAAAGGAAGACACAGCACTGTGGCTTATATCCCTGTCAATGTCTGATATGAGGATGAGGAATAGGATGGGAGCGAGTACTGTGCCTTGTGGAACAGAGCTTTTCATTGTAGCCGCCTCAGACTTTACTCTGTTGACTACTACTCTTTGTGTTCTACTTGTTAGGAAATTATAGATCCATCTACCAACTTTTCCTGTTATTCCTTTATCACGCATTTTGTGTGCTATTACACCATGGTCACACTTGTCAAAGGCTTTTGCAAAGTCTGTGTATATAATATCTGCATTCTGTTTGTCTTCTAGAGCATCCAGGACCTTGTCATAGTGGTCCAGTAGTTGGGACAGACAGGAGCGGCCTGCTCTAAACCCATGCTGCCCTGGGTTGTGCAATTGATGGGTATCAAGATGAGTGGCGATCTTGCTTCTTAGAACCCTTTCAAAGATTTTTATGATATGGGACGTTAGCGCAATTGGTCTGTAGTTTTTTGCTATTGCTTTACTGCCCCCTTTGTGGAGCGGGGCTATGTCTGTTGTTTTTAGTAACTGCGGGACGACCCCAGAAGAGAGGATCTTACGACGACGTTTCGTGTGACTTTGTAAATGGTTCAAGTTGGACCGAAACGTCGTGGTAAGCTCCTCTCGCCTGTGTGCCGGTTATTTGTGTATTGTTCCAGTTTTTGTTCTACATATGTTCTACATAAGGGATATTACCAACAAACCCCTGGCTGTCTTCAAGCAGGCACTGGACAGGCACCTAAAGTCGGTACTTGACCAGTCAGGCTGTGGTTCGTACGTTGGACTGGGTGCGGCCAGCAGTAACAGCCTGGTTGATCAGGCTCTGGTCCAACATGAGGCCTGGTCACAGACCGGGCCGCAGGGGCGTTGACCCCTGGAATTCGCTCCAGGTAAACTCCAGGTAATGTATGATAATTTGTGTAACTGTATTTATACGTATCTGTACCTAAATAAACTTACATAGCCAGGTTTGATGTTAGGTGGGCATGGCAGTAGTGGTGTAAGGAAACAATGGTCATACGTTATGCTGACCAGGTGATTGAACCAGGGACCTTTCGGTTGTGAGCAGATCAGTGCCACAGGGATGGGTGGCACTCCTCAGTAAGCGCGCCATACTAGGGCAAAGTGTAACTTAAGAGGCACGTAAGTTCCTCCGTCTTCTAATAACATGTTCATTTTTCCACTATAATCTACCTTGTCCATAATTACTATCGCATTTGTTTTGTTCCGCAAGGTGAAGTCTGAGATCTTTCCTTAATTCATAGTATAACTCAACAAATGTTTGAGGACAATTGTGTTGTAGAGGTCTGAGCTGTTTCCATCCGTACCGGGGATCAAACCAAGAACCTCAGTGTGTGAGCTGAGTGCGCTACCACTCGAGCTACGGGACACCAAAGAGGAAATAAGCAGACATAAGCACTTCAAATTCAATACACTCTGATCACAACCTCACTGAGGAACAAACTGGCTTATATTCACATGTTGTAGTTGGGTAGTGAAATTAACTTAATTGGGACCCAAAACAAGAAACTATTATTATTTTGGAGCCAAATAAATATGCGTTAACATGGTGTACATACATTATGTCCACAAGAGAAAGTTATGAAAGATCTACCGACAAATCTACTCGTCACAGACTAGTTTATATTCCACTCGTACATACTCTGTGCTCCTTCAAGTGTAGGTTCTGTAAGCAGCAGCTCATTGTGGCTGCCATTCTGGAGAAAAGGATCAAGGGACCCCATTTGAAATAAGCCACAGTGGCTGACTTTCTGAGATTATCCTGGGTCACTAATAGTCGTGCAACCTGTCGTCATGGCCTGGTCTCGTCGTCATGGCCTGGTTTCGTCGTCATGGCCTGGTCTCGTCGTCATGGCCTGGTCTCGTCGTCATGGCCTGGTCTCGTCGTCATGGCCTGGTCTCGTCGTCATGGCCTGGTCTCGTCGTCATGGCCTGGTCTCGTCGTCATGGCCTGGTCTCGTCGTCATGGCCTGGTCTCGGGCCATGACGACGATTATCCTTGGAAGGAACCTCGACGGGTAAGTCAACAGGTTATACGACCAGCCATGGTCTTCACGAAGAAGAAGAAGCCTTTAATCGGATTATTAACCTGTTAGGATAACCTCAGAAAGCCAGTCACTCTTGACGACCTAACCACTCAGGCTGTTCGTGCTAGCTAAATACATTCCCACACAGCCTTCCACAACCCAGCAGGAAGACCCTGCATCCCCCCTCCCCCCTTAACTAACCTTAATGACGTACGTGAAAACTAACACGCTGAAATTTTGAAAAAAAAAAAAATACCTTACACGAATAATACTCTTAGCACGACTCCCCTCTAAAATACAATACTGTATCCACTATTAATACAATACAAAGTGGTAAACAGAGCGGCCTTGACGTGCTCCTCTCCTCACGTCATGCGTAAATTTATCAGGATATTACGGCACTTATTTCCTCAGTAATATTACCAAACGCAGATAAGTCGTCAACAATTAGCATTGGTTAAGACAATAGCGGTTAATGTTGGGTAAGTTAACAGTGGGTAAGTTAACATCAGTTAACGACAAGGACACTAGGTTGCAGGTGCCGTGACTATTCCCTCTCCCCTGGACTATGATCTTACACTAATCTACATGAACTGCACCTCCCATCTTTATCCCCTGATATTAAAATTTTACAAATCATTCTGAAAGCTTCCGGTTGCCTTCGAAATTTACTTGTCGGTCTGTTTATGCATCGTTGGATATATATATATATATATATATATATATATATATATATATATATATACGAGGGTACAAGTTACACGTAATAAGCCAGTCAAGAAAATTTAAACTTATGGAAAAGGTATATTCGATGAGAAATACACACTTGTCAGTGTATATATCCTTCCTGGGAGGTATAGACCTCTCGGTGTATGCTGTGGCCTGAATCAGCGGTTGGCTCCATTAACAGGAAGCACCGAGAGGTGTTAAATGGTGAAACATCTGAGCGACTAAATGTAGCAGATGTTCATCGGGAATTGAAAAAAATATATTTATATATAGTATATAATTTGTGGACGACACGAATATAGGCAAGTCTGTGGAGTTGTGGTGGGAGGCGTTGGAATGTACTCCCTTGTAGGGAACTGATAGGCGATGTTGGGTGGTGATAGGCAATGTTAGATGATGATAGGTAATGCAACTTGGCCTCAATGATATCAATCGTTGTCTGGAAACCTGCTATCCGCCACTAAAGGGGAGAGAGAGAGCTGGAAGTCATTACTTGCAAGGCGACAGACGTCAGTAGACACGGTTGCAGAGAGGGACTTTACCCAGACGTTTCGCCTATCGAACAGGCTTCTCCAGTCACTACCTTATGACGACGTTTCTGTCCGTCCTGGACCACTGTCAAGTCACAGCCTACAGTTCTCCAGTCAAGCCTGTTTCACAGGTAAAACATCTCCAGTCAAACCATACCACGGGCGGGAATAGAACCCGCGGTCAGAGTCATAAACCTCCAGACCGACGCGCTAGACACTAGGCCAGCTGGCTACAATAAGATTCATCCAACTAGTTGAATGAATCTTATTGTAGCCAGCTGGACCAGTGGCTAACGCGTCCGTCTGGAGTTTTGAGACTCACTGACCGCGGGTTCTATCCCCCTTAACCCGTGGTATGGCTTGTTTACAATCGTGTCATTACGATTTCGTGAATCTCCAGTCAAGGTTGTTCCTCAGGCGAAACATCTCAGTCAAGTTCTCTGCAACTGTGTTCATTCCACAAAGGCTAAAAAAGAACGCTACGTTTCGCATTACGAAACTTTGAGCACAACAACGCTAGAAAGAACACTGACACTACAGTATCCTTCCCAGAGTGGGCCTAAATATTATACAACTGTAGATGAGTGGAACAAACTGCCAGGTAACGTCACTGAGTGGAACAAACTGCCAGGTAACGTCAATGAGTGGAACCAACGGCCAGGTAACGTCAATGAGTGGAACAAACTGCCAGGTAACGTCACTGAGTGGAACAAACTGCCAGGTAACGTCACTGAGTGGAACAAACTGCCAGGTAACGTCACTGAGTGGAACAAACTGCCAGGTAACGTCACTGAGTGGAACAAACTGCCAGGTAACGTCAATGAGTGGAACCAACGGCCAGGTAACGTCAATGAGTGGAACCAACTGCCAGGTAACGTCAATGAGTGGAACAAACTGCCAGGTAACGTCACTGAGTGGAACAAACTGCCAGGTAACGTCACTGAGTGGAACAAACTGCCAGGTAACGTCACTGAGTGGAACAAACTGCCAGGTAACGTCACTGAGTGGAACAAACTGCCAGGTAACGTCACTGAATGGAACAAACTGCCAGGTAACGTCAATGAGTGGAACAAACTGCCAGGTAACGTCAATGAGTGGAACAAACTGCCAGGTAACGTCACTGAGTGGAACCAACTGCCAGGTAACGTCAATGAGTGGAACCAACTGCCAGGTAACGTCAATGAGTGGAACCAACTGCCAGGTAACGTCACTGAGTGGAACAAACTGCCAGGTAACGTCACTGAGTGGAACAAACTGCCAGGTAACGTCACTGAGTGGAACAAACTGCCAGGTAACGTCACTGAGTGGAACAAACTGCCAGGTAACGTCACTGAATGGAACAAACTGCCAGGTAACGTCAATGAGTGGAACAAACTGCCAGGTAACGTCAATGAGTGGAACCAACTGCCAGGTAACGTCAATGAGTGGAACCAACTGCCAGGTAACGTCACTGAGTGGAACAAACTGCCAGGTAACGTCACTGAGTGGAACAAACTGCCAGGTAACGTCAATGAGTGGAACCAACTGCCAGGTAACGTCAATGAGTGGAACCAACTGCCAGGTAACGTCACTGAGTGGAACAAACTGCCAGGTAACGTCACTGAGTGGAACAAACTGCCAGGTAACGTCACTGAGTGGAACAAACTGCCAGGTAACGTCACTGAGTGGAACAAACTGCCAGGTAACGTCACTGAATGGAACAAACTGCCAGGTAACGTCACTGAGTGGAACAAACTGCCAGGTAACGTCAATGAGTGGAACCAACTGCCAGGTAACGTCAATGAGTGGAACCAACTGCCAGGTAACGTCACTGAGTGGAACAAACTGCCAGGTAACGTCACTGAGTGGAACAAACTGCCAGGTAACGTCACTGAGTGGAACAAACTGCCAGGTAACGTCACTGAGTGGAACAAACTGCCAGGTAACGTCACTGAATAGAACAAACTGCCAGGTAACGTCAATGAGTGGAACAAACTGCCAGGTAACGTCAATGAGTGGAACAAACTGCCAGGTAACGTCAATGAGTGTAACAAACTGCCAGGTAACGTCACTGAGTGGAACAAACTGTCAGGTAACGTCACTGAATAGAACAAACTGCCAGGTAACGTCAATGAGTGGAACAAACTGCCAGGTAACGTCAATGAGTGGAACAAACTGCCAGGTAACGTCAATGAGTGGAACAAACTGCCAGGTAACGTCAATGAGTGGAACAAACTGCCAGGTAACGTCACTGAATGGAACAAACTGCCAGGTAACGTCAATGAGTGGAACAAACTGCCAGGTAACGTCAATGAGTGGAACAAACTGCCAGGTAACGTCAATGAGTGGAACAAACTGCCAGGTAACGTCACTACCTTGAACTTTGAGTATTGTTAGATATAAGTTAGACAGGTACATGAGTGGGTGTGAAGTGGACCTGCCTAGCACGGGCCAGCAGGACCTTCTCCTGCTGCATTGTTCCTTCCTGTGTTGGTCTTGTGAGAGTTGCTTACCAACGAGACGTAGATATACCCGAGAGGAGGCAATAATCGCGAACAAGAGATACACGATGCTAAACAACCACGGAGGGAGTTGAACGATAGCTCTAGGCCTTTCGTGTTGCAATCAATATATCAGAAGCTTGCAATGTTGCAGAAATGAGCAGGAAATCCAGGTAGATTCGTTCAAGCTAGAGTTGTTCCCTTGAGCGCTTCTACCTGGACTTCCTGCTCATCTCTGCAACATTGCAAGCTACTAATGATGTGTTCATTGCAACACGAAAGGCCTAGAGCTCTTATTTAACTCCCCCCCTCCCGTTGTTTTGCAACTAGAGAGGATGTTGAGAAGAGAGATCATCCTAGTGATATTCACTAAAACTTAACCTCTATGGCCCTTGCAGGGAGGTGCCCTGATACTGGTGGAGGGATCTCAATCCAAGGGACTTGGAGCCACCCTCCCTCGGATCAAACCTGTCTATTTCCCATTTAATATGCTTTGTATGACCCCTTACAGATTTCACGTTTCCACTTAATAATAATAATAATAATAATAATAATAATAATAACGCTAAGAATAATAATACAAAATAAAGATAAGACACAAGGATTGACGCAATACAAACACAAAGATACAAGACACAAGGATTGACGCAATACAAACACCTTTGATATACCTTTGAAGAGTTTCGAGAGTTTATCTACTCTCTGAGCCCGGTCATGGGCCAGGCTCGTCTGGTGCTTGCCTGGTCAACCAGGCTGTTGCTGCTGGAGGCCCGCTGCCCCACATATCCATCACAACCTGTTTGATCTGGCACCCGGTGAAGATATTTGTCCAGTTTCCTCTTGAAGGCTTCTACACTGGTTCCAGCCGTGTTTCGGATATCTTCTGGTAAGATGTTGAATAGTCTGGGACCCCGCATGTTAATACAAGACAAGGATTGACGCAATACAAACACAAAGATACAAGACACAAGGATTGACGCAATACAAACGTAAGTGATTTTTTTCTTTATGTATCACAGAGCACAGGAACAATGCACTTCTACGACACGGTTGGACGGACACTGGGAATATCGATTTTAATGAAACACAATGCAAAAGGCTGACCGACCTTCGAACACAAGAAAACTAAGAAAAAGAAATCACTCGTAGTGTGCGAGGCGAACACTACCAAACACAGACGAAGAACAAGAGTCGTGAGGAACTATGAGACCAGAATACACAACCTTAGCTGCTGAAGAAGTTACGTGTTGGAACTGAAAGATCCCAAACTTATATATATATATATATATATATATATATATATATATATATGTGCAAAAGATCACAGTAAACAGGTGATATCAAAATATGTGAGTAGTCACGAAAGCGCTTGGAATTTCTCTATTTTTTCATAGTGGTTGTCTTGCATATATATATATATATATATATATATATATATATATATATATATATATATATATATATATATATATATATATATATATATATATATATATATATATATATCATTAACAGAATGGCCAGGACTCAATACTGCGTTCCATGCCCAGCCTTGTGTAAAGTGAACAAAGTACGCATGTCTATATCCACTGGACCACCATCCTTAAACACCAGGCGCTCAGCAGTACTGAGCGTGTTTGCCCTGATGCAAGGACATTCGTGGCAGTATGGAGTCCTCGCCAAGCCGCAGTTCTGTTAATGATTCAAAATCACTTGTTTCGTGATTTCATTGATATATTTATATAATAAGATTCACAGCAAGTGCGTTACGTGTTCCTGCTGAGAGGTAATGTGGTTTGATCTAAGGGGGAAAAACAGCTCCAGTTCGTTGGATCAAGAACCCTTAACCGGCATCAAGACGCATTCCTTCAAGGGTTCATTCGTTGCTCCTGCAGCAGGCTGGAACAATCAAAATTACTGTAGACAAGTGGCGAAACAGACTTGGTAATGGACGTTACTGAGACGTTTCGCCTGTGGACTGAAGCCTGTGCAAATGCAAAACATGCCAACAAAGGTCCTTTCTGTAATTGTGTCTTTTCCAGAAATCACAATCACCTCTGAGTCTCCTCAGATAATATCACGAACACAGGTGTAGTCAAGTGGCCTGTACACCTGGTTGTAGCACCATAACTATCGTAGAAACGAGCAAAAGACAGAAGAGTAAATACTTATATATTTCCCTCACCAAACAGCAAACAATGTACAATAATACAGGGGATATATACAGTAAGGCAATTTTTGCAAACAAGAGACGTGGTAAGAACCGTCTTCGACCAGATTTGGACGTAAGTCTGCCAGTGTTGATTCACAAGTGTTCCACATCGCTTCACAACTCTGGCAGGCTTTCTTGTGATTGGCTGGTTAAACGAGGGGGCCCCTGTACCCTTAGCATCTGGTTCGATGGACGGGAGGGCATGCCTATAAGGGCGTGTCACGGAATAAAATGTAACAGCTTGGTTGATCAGGCTTTGATCCACCGCGAGGCCTGGTCACAGACCTGGCCGCGGGGACGTTGACCCTCGAAACCCTCTCCAGGTATACCACAGATAACCAGAACAATGTTCACTCTCGACCACCAGAGGGCTACACCTGACACTTCAGTAGCAATGCGACGTTTTACGACCACACACAAGTGTTGTAAGTGTGAAATCAAGTGTCCGTACCTAAGTGTTGTAAGTGTTCACACTCCAAGAGTCATTCACATGATTTCCTCCGGAAACGAGAATGTTGAAAGCCAGACAAAAACAACACTAACAACATTATTTCCTCATCTTCCCGTCTTTTCGTTAGATATATAAAAATAAATGGCTCAGTTTCTTCACTATCATCGACGTTACTGTTATCATCATCTTCATTTGTTTTGTCTTGATTTATATATGGATAAAAATGTTCTTTGATATTAAAAGTAGACTACAAAAATTCTTCTCTTACCCCCTTTTTTCTCTCCTCCCTTTCTCCTTCTCCTTTACCCCTCACACACACACACACACACACACACACACACACACACACACACACACACACATATGTATATATATATATATATATATATATATATATATATATATATATATATATATATATATATATATATATATATATATATATATATTCAACAGCAGGAGGAAAAGGCCTTCATACTACTCTTCTCTTCAATTTTACATTCTCGTTAATATCGATCGCATTTGCAACAACATCTCACTGCATGGAGGAGCTTCACAAGAGAGCTCACTGTATAGCTGACGACTGGAAGCTCTGCAGGTGCAACCTTCTGTCCACTGCTGCAGTGCGACCGAGTTGGTAGGTACAATGTTCGTCAGGAAACAGGACAAACGTTTCCTGACGCGGGTCTTAGTCACGTGATGACCCACAGCTGGAGCTGTTGGCCATCTGACCGAGGTCTACCGCTGGTCTACTCCTCAATCTCTCTAAAAATCATGATTATGATTATAACCAGTGTGTCAGCGAGTGTTGCTGAGACAAGAAACACTCTCCCGTGTATGTTGTGTGACAGCCAGGCTCTCTGGCTGTGTTGCACACCTGAAGGTACACCTAGCCTAGCCTAGCCTAGCCTAGCCTAGCCTACCCTAGCCTAGCCTACCTTGAGGTGTCTTGTTCCTGAGTCATCTTGATCTGGGGATGCAGGTGAGGGTACAAGAATGGAGGTGCTGGTACAAGAATGGAGGTGCTGGTACAAGAATGGAGGTGATGGTACAAGAATGGAGGTGCTGGTACAAGAATGGAGGTGATGGTACAAGAATGAAAGTGATGGTATAAGAATGGAAGTTATGGTACAAGAATGGAGGTGCTGGTACAAGAATGGAGGTGATGGTACAAGAATGGAGGTGCTGGTACAAGAATGGAGGTGATGGTACAAGAATGGAGGTGATGGTACAAAAACATAAGAAAGAAGAAACACTGCAGCAGGCCTACTGGCCCATGCGAGGCTCTGGTACAAGAACAGAGAGTTTAATTGTACAAAAATGGAAGCGAGGGTCATGGGAGGTGGGAGATCACCTGGACGATCAAAGAGCGTCCAGGTGAAGGCCACAGGAGGTCAGCGAGACAAAATCCTCCTCTCTCCCCCTCCTCATATTCTGTTCGATGGTGTCGCTGGTTTGTTCCACGGCTACCTCAGTGCAACCTCTCCTACTCGAGTCATGTTGTAATAAGCAACTAGGTCCTGCACATACACACACTGGTTCTTCTTATATATACCTGATTTCCGTACTCTCCTTGCATCAGAGTTGCTCACTCTGGAGGATGGTGGGAAGTCTGGATATTATCCAGGTAATTGTTTAAACTGTTCATTGTGTTCATCATGTGCCATAATGACGTATAGTGTGTATGTATTTCCTTGTGTAATGTAATTGTAATTTTTAAATTACGTTCATTGTTAATTTTTTTTTGAGGTAATTATATTATAAGTTATTATATTATTAATGTAGTAGTAGCAGTAGTAGTAGTAGAAAAGTAGTAGTAGTATGTAGTATTATTATTGTAGTAGTAACAGTAGTAGTAGTAACAGTAGTATTAAGTAGTAGTAGTAACAGTAGTAGTAGTAACAGTAGTAGTAGTGATAGTAGTAGTAATAGTAGTAGTAATGAGTAACAGTAGTAGTAGTAAAGTAGTAGTATGTAGTAGTATAGTAGTAGTATAGTAGTAGTAATAGTAGTAGTAATAGTAGTAGTAACAGTAGTAGTAGTAGTAATAGTAGTAGTAGTAATAGTAGTAGTAGTAATAGTAGTAGTAGTAATAGTAGTAGTAGTAATAGTAGTAGTAGTAATAGTAGTAGTAGTAATAGTAGTAGTAGTAATAGTAGTAGTAGTAATAGTAGTAGTAGTAATAGTAGTAGTAGTAATAGTAGTAGTAACAGTAGTAGTAGTAGTAATAGTAGTAGTAGTAATAGTAGTAGTAGTAATAGTAGTAGTAGTAATAGTAGTAGTAATAGTAGTAGTAATAGTAGTAGTGATAGTAGTAGTAGTAATAGTAGTAGTAGTAATAGTAGTAGTAGTAATAGTAGTAGTAGTAATAGTAGTAGTAATAGTAGTAGTAGTAATAGTAGTAGTAACAGTAGTAGTGATAGTAGTAGTAGTAATAGTAGTAGTAGTAATAGTAGTAGTAGTAGTAATAGTAGTAGTAGTAATAGTAGTAGTAGTAATAGTAGTAGTAACAGTAGTAGTAGTAACAGTAGTTGTAGTGATAGTAGCAGTAGTAATAGTAACAGTAGCAGTAGTAGTTTATGGTAGTTTTTTTTCAGACTAAATTTCCACTGAATCTTCACTCAGGTAATTCAAGGTATTCTATGGAGTCTGGACCACAGTACAAAACGTTGTATTTTTAAAACTGACACACTCGCGTTGCACCCAACACCCCGACCTTGGAAAGTGAGTTTTTTTATGAACATAGTTTCGTAACTGTGAACAGCGCCATGGCTCGTGGCAGTGAGGATGGCAACGTTCAATAAAAAGTATTTTCTGTCAGGCCGTGGGACGATAGATACAAATTTCTGCTTGTTCTCGTGAACAAGGAATAACGGGACAGCTATAAATTTCAACTTGTTCTCGTGAACAAGGAATAACGGGACCTATTAATTTCTGCTTGTTCTCGTGAACAAGGAATAACGGGAACTGTAAATTGTCTGAACGAATTAATAATACCGTGTGTAAATGCATTCAGTATACTACAATAAGCGTTCAAATTAGTTAAAACAAAATTGTTTTCCCGTTACCTTATATTTTTCGGTCATTTATGAATAAAGTGAAGAACCTTTGCACAGTGTGAGTTTTTCAGCAAAGTTTCGTCGTCTTATCCCTCACTGGATCCCACACAGCCTAGAATACAAACTCTTGTACGCGTACTTCTGACACTTACATTAGCGTCTTGCAGTATTTATTTTTGCTAGGCGTATAAACGACAGAATTTAATCAGTATGTACATACAATGAGGGATATACTCTCTTATCATTTGACACTCTTCAGTATCTAACTTACGATTATATAAATGAAATAAGGACTACTAGGATGCTAGATGGAATGAAAGAAAAAGTTCGACTTGATGTGCATAAGTAAAGAGTTTTTTAAAAGTGTATCTTTTTCATGGTAGAGGAAGCTTCGCTGGTTCTTGTGCCTT
This sequence comes from Cherax destructor, assembly GCA_009830355.1. Lineage (NCBI taxonomy): Eukaryota > Metazoa > Arthropoda > Malacostraca > Decapoda > Parastacidae > Cherax > Cherax destructor. The sequence continues at coordinate 49,704 of WNWK01008970.1, forward strand.
CAAACACCATGCAAATCACACTTCATGGACCGCGACTGTTCATGTCTTGTGGCTTCAACACGCCATGCAATGCGACAGTGTACAAGTGATAAAACTGAAGGTAGTGTGTGTGTGTGTACTCGCTTATATGTGGTTGCAGGGGTCGATTCACAGCTCCTGGCCCCGTGTGTGTATGTCTATGTGTGCGCGCACGCGTGTCATCCATACCTGAGGTTGAAAATTCCCCCACCACAAACCAACCCATCTTATCCAAATTATTTGATATGCTAGGTGGATTAATTTTTTTTAGAACGTAAAGTTCTATCAAAGTTAGCACCTTACTAACTCACGGGCAGCAATTTTCTTTAATACGAATAAAGCAATTGACATCAAATAAAGATTCAGGTCAAGTTTGCCACAACCCAAGCAAGAGTAACACCCCCCTCCCTCAAACATGTTCCCCCCAACACTTGTTCCCCCCACAATTGTTCTCCCACACATGTCCCCCCACACCGCAAAGAAGTGGTACAAGCGTGTGGTAATTGACCCACAGGTGAGATGTTCACCTACGAGTTATCTAGACACGACCAAAGTGATTTGGTCGTTCACAGCACAGAGATGTCTGCCACTATACACACCACCACAAACTGTTCAAATAATCTGTTTGTGTCTGTTAACACGGAGGATCAAATATTATACGAACCACGACACAGAGAAAATCTGTTTTACACAGACAGGAAAGGTCTGGGATACAGATCATAGCACAGAGAAGGTCTGGTATACAGACCACAACACACAGAAGGTCTGGTATACATACCACAACACAGAGAAGGTCCGGTATACAGACCACAACACAGAGAAGGTCTGGTATACAGACCCCAACACAGAGAAGGTCTGGTATACAGACCACAACACACAGGTCTGGTATACAGACCACAACACAGAGGTCTGGTATACAGACCACAACACAGAGAAGGTCTGGTATACAGACCACAACACACAGGTCTGGTATACAGACCACAACACACAGGTCTGGTATACAGACCACAACACACAGAAGCTGTATACAGACCACTAACAGAAGGTCTGATCAGACCACACACAGAAGGTCTGGTATACAGACCACACACACAGAAGGTCTGGTATACAGACCACAACACACAGAAGGTCTGGTATACAGACCACAACACACAGAAGGTCTGGTATACAGACCACAACACACAGAAGGTCTGGTATACAGACCACAACACACAGAAGGTCTGGTATACAGACCACAACACACAGAAGGTCTGGTATACAGACCACAACACACAGAAGGTCTGGTATACAGACCACAACACACAGAAGGTCTGGTATACAGACCACAACACACAGAAGGTCTGGTATACAGACCACAACACACAGAAGGTCTGGTATACAGACCACAACACACAGAAGGTCTGGTATACAGACCACAACACACAGAAGGTCTGGTATACAGACCACAACACACAGAAGGTCTGGTATACAGACCACAACACACAGAAGGTCTGGTATACAGACCACAACACACAGAAGGTCTGGTATACAGACCACAACACACAGAAGGTCTGGTATACAGACCACAACACACAGAAGGTCTGGTATACAGACCACAACACACAGAAGGTCTGGTATACAGACCACAACACACTAGAAGGTCTGGTATACAGACCACAACACACAGAAGGTCTGGTATACAGACCACAACACACAGAAGGTCTGGTATACAGACCACAACACACAGAAGGTCTGGTATACAGACCACAACACACAGAAGGTCTGGTATACAGACCACACACACAGAAGGTCTGGTATACAGACCACAACACACAGAAGGTCTGGTATACAGACCACAACACACAGAAGGTCTGGTATACAGACCACAACACACAGAAGGTCTGGTATACAGACCACAACACACAGAAGGTCTGGTATACAGAAACACAGAAGGTCTGTACAGACCACACACAGAAGGTCTGGTATACAGACCACAACACACAGAAGGTCTGGTATACAGACCACAACACACAGAAGGTCTGGTATACAGACCACAACACACAGAAGGTCTGGTATACAGACCACAACACACAGAAGGTCTGGTATACAGACCACAACACACAGAAGGTCTGGTATACAGACCACAACACACAGAAGGTCTGGTATACAGACCACAACACACAGAAGGTCTGGTATACAGACCACAACACACAGAAGGTCTGGTATACAGACCACAACACAAGAAGGTCTGGTATACAGACCACAACACACAGAAGGTCTGGTATACAGACCACAACACACAGAAGGTCTGGTATACAGACCACAACACACAGAAGGTCTGGTATACAGACCACACACACAGAAGGTCTGGTATACAGACCACAACACACAGAAGGTCTGGTATACAGACCACAACACACAGAAGGTCTGGTATACAGACCACAACACCAGAAGGTCTGGTATACAGACCACAACACACAGAAGGTCTGGTATACAGACCACAACACACAGAAGGTCTGGTATACAGACCACAACACACAGAAGGTCTGGTATACAGACCACAACACACAGAAGGTCTGGTATACAGACCACAACACACAGAAGGTCTGGTATACAGACCACAACACACAGAAGGTCTGGTATACAGACCACAACACACAGAAGGTCTGGTATACAGACCACAACACACAGAAGGTCTGGTATACAGACCACAACACCAGAAGGTCTGGTATACAGACCACAACACAGAAGGTCTGGTATACAGACCACAACACACGAAGGTCTGGTATACAGACCACAAACACAGAAGGTCTGGTATACAGACCACAACACAGAGGTCTGTATACAGACCCACACACAGAAGGTCTGGTTACAGACCACAACCACAGAAGGTCTGGTATACAGACCACAACACCAGAGTCTCGTATACAGACCACAACACACAGAAGGTCTGGTATACAGACCACAACACCAAAGGTCTGGTATACAGACCACAACACCAGAAGGTCTGGTATACAGACCACAACACACAGAAGGTCTGGTATACAGACCAAACATACAGAAGGTCTGGTATACAGACCACAATACACGAAGTCTGGTGATACAAGACTCACAGACACACAGAATCTGTTCAGATCATCACACAGGTCTGGTATACAGACCACAATACCTATGTCTTGCGGTGTACAAGACTCAAGGTAAACTATTTTTAACTATGTAATGTCAGAGGACTCTCACTCACAGCCCATCTGTCTCAGTCATGGCTATCTCTTTCTTCTCTCTCTCTCTCTCTCTCTCTCTCTCTCTCTCTCTCTCTCTCTCTCTCTCTCTCTCTTCTCTCTCTCTCTCTCTCTCTCTCTCTCTCTCGCTCTCGCTCTCGCTCTCGCTCTCGCTCTCGCTCTCGCTCTCTCTCTCTCTCTCACTGATACAGGTGGTTATAGTGATCTAGGTCATCTGGCTGGTTACATGTTCACTGAGAGCCGTGAGATGATAAATAAATACTTGACTGACATGCAGAATCTGCAATCATCATCTCATGAGTCGAAGCTTTATACAATATGAAGAAAAAATGTACTTTTCAATATTTTTGCATGTTGGAGTTAAGGTTTTGAGAGAGAGAGTGGTAGTTAAAATTATCATCAGTAACTATAGGTAATGGGGTAATGAGGATTGATCCAAGGACGGGAACAGCTCCATTCCCTTGGATCAATAGCACCAGCGTCGAGGAGTGGCTATTACAACTGTAAGAGCCAATGGAAGCTCTTCACACTAGATGCTGAGTCCAGACTCTGTAACAAGGACTCAAAGTCTGAGCAACTTTAGTTTGATTCAACACTGTGCTGGAGTCCAACACTGTGAATGAGATCCAACACTGTGCTGGAGTCCAACACTGTGCTGGAGTCCAACACTGTGCTGGAGTCCAACACTGTGCTGGAGTCCAACACTGTGCTGGAGTCCAACACTGTGCTGGAGTCCAACACTGTGCTGGAGTCCAACACTGTGCTGGAGTCCAACACTGTGCTGGAGTCCAACACTGTGCTGGAGTCCAACACTGTGCTGGAGTCCAACACTGTGCTGGAGTCCAACACTGTGCTGGAGTCCAACACTGTGCTGGAGTCCAACACTGTGCTGGAGTCCAACACTGTGCTGGAGTCCAACACTGTGCTGGAGTCCAACACTGTGCTGGAGTCCAACACTGTGCTGGAGTCCAACACTGTGCTGGAGTCCAACACTGTGCTGGAGTCCAACACTGTGCTGGAGTCCAACACTGTGCTGGAGTCCAACACTGTGCTGGAGTCCAACACTGGCTGGAGTCCAACACTGTGCTGGAGTCCAACACTGTGCTGGAGTCCAACACTGTGCTGGAGTCCAACACTGTGCTGGAGTCCAACACTGTGCTGGAGTCCAACACTGTGCTGGAGTCCAACACTGTGCTGGAGTCCAACACTGTGCTGGAGTCCAACACTGTGCTGGAGTCCAACACTGTGCTGGAGTCCAACACTGTGCTGGAGTCCAACACTGTGCTGGAGTCCAACACTGTGCTGGAGTCCAACACTGTGCTGGAGTCCAACACTGTGCTGGAGTCCAACACTGTGCTGGAGTCCAACACTGTGCGGGAGTGTTCTAAGTCCAACACTGTGCGGGAGTGTTCTAAGTCCAACACTGTGCGGGAGTGTTCTAAGTCCAACACTGTGCGGGAGTGTTCTAAGTCCAACACTGTGCGGGAGTGTTCTAAGTCCAACACTGTACAGAGGCCAGTTAGATGCAGCAGTGAGGGGCCGACACTGATGAAGAAAACACACACGCACAGGAAGTAATTTTTGTGACAGCTTATCTCTCTGTATATAGGTTTATCAAGTCCCTGATAAAGCTATGCCTAGGGTGAAAAAAGCTGTCACAATAAGAGCTTACTTTGCGCCTGTATCTTTTCTTCATGAGAATGACCGAGAGCGTTCTGGAGTTCCATGAATCTTCGTGTAGCCTTGAATGTTTCTCTGTCTCTCTTACTACTGCCATGTAAACACAACCAGTCTCAGCTGGATCCAGCAGAAACCAATTAAATGGTGTTTCTTAATGGCACACTGCAAGAATTCTTCTCTTGTCCAGGATAATACAAAAACAAACCCTAACGTGCTCATTTCAAAAATGGGGAAGGGAGGGGAAACTATTTTCGCGTCCAACACTAAAATGAACACTGTGTTGCACTGAAGAGGCCAGGAAATGAACCTCGCTCCCCACCGACTAGCAAGACCTCACACTTCTAATAATTGTTGACAAATGACGCAAGATGAGTCGTAGCCCAACTCCCCCACCACAAAAAAAAAATCGGGTGAATTTCCTACGTATAATGACCCTTTAGCGAAATCTGGTTGCGGCACAAATGGAGATTACGTTGAAAAAAAGATTGGTATCCCCAGATGAACAGCATCAGTGTCATACCTCCTCGGATCTTTTTTGGGTCGAAGGTTTTGAATCACGTCATTTCACATTAAAAATATATTTAAAGTCGATACTTTCAAACAATTATTGACTATATTAGGCTTAAGACTAATGGTCAGCGAGAGGGCTTTATTAAGGTTGCAGTCCACCTGAAGACTAACATCAAGAATACTTTAATCCCTAAAATATGGAATAAAATAAACTATGCAAGTACAGAAATAACAAAAAGACACAATGCCGTGATTGGAACAATACATAAATAACCCGCACATGGGAGAGAGAAACTGACCACGACGTTTCGCTACAACTTGCGGCACATTTGTCTATTCTTTATGCATGTACACTGAGAGGTGAACACTTGGTGTAGGACTATACACTAAATGAGGGGAAGAACTGGTAGGACCAGAATATAGTCACGAAACCGACAGCTTAGTTGCGAAGCTTTATGCTTCAGTAGCTGATTCAAACATGTCACAGAAGTGTTGTGTGTAAAATGTTCCTATGGTAAGCTTAGCTTCGTGGTTCAGTGGTACGGCGTTGGGCCTTCTGCGACATCTTACAAAGACCTCATTATACACACACACAAGACGTGGCGACACATTAAAGACGATCATTATCTCCCCTCCCCCTTGTATTATATACATTATAAACATCCTGGCTTCAATCTGACGTGACACTAAGATGACAGGCAACGTTTCTCATTTGTCTACGCTGCGACGCACATCAATGACAAGACACTTTTCGAAATTTACAAAATAACATTTACGCTTAACACAGAAATAATCGTAAAATATGTTTAAGCTTTTTAAGCGTCAAGCTTCTGTCAAACTTTATGCTGGTTCAAATTTATATATATATATATATATATATATATATATATATATATATATATATATATATATATATATATATCCTGTATTTTTCTATATCATACAGTCCCAACTAATTTGCTTGGATTTCTTACTCTATTTCTGCAGCAATGCAAGCTCCTGATGATGTGTTGATTACAACACGAAAGGACTAGAACTATCATTCAACTCCCCCCTGTGGTTCTTTTGCATCTTTTATCGCTCGTTCGCGATTATTGCGTAAGGAATATAGTAAATACAGAATATTAATAACTCAGGTCAATAATCCGCTAGTCAATGTATTTACTCATCTAACTGTTTTCTTGTGTTTTCTTTGTTATGTCTTCCTTCTCTTTCCCCTTTTTACTGATCTGCCTTCTAACTTTCTCTCAGTTTTCCGCTCAGTTGTGGGTTTATCAATATATTTTTTTCCGTTAATATCAATATCTTCTCTCTCAGCACTGAGAGTCAGGCTAAACTAACTCTCTTGAATGTCAGATCCTTGTTCAAAAAATCTTGACCTTTTCTACAAAGTCAGTCATTATTTTGATGATAAGTTTCTGGCTCTCAGGGGAAGTCATGCTTGCTGCCAGATGAAGTACTGGTGAGATGTGTGAGCAGACATATGAGTACCAGATGAATACTGGTGGCTTGGTTGGTACCGTCCTCAGCTCACACACTGTGAGAGTCTGGGATCGGTCCTCTTCACGGGTGAAATGTGGGTCATGTTGCCTTAGACCTGCTGCCCCTGTTCACCCAGCAGTAAGTAGGTACCTGGGTGTTAGCCGACTGTTGTGAGTCGCATCCTGGGGGACAAGATAATTAACTTACTCTGCCCGAAATGCTCTGCAATCTGCATAACCAACTAGGTCTGTATCACTTGTATCATGTAGTACTTTGTAGAAATGAAGATTATTATTATATCTGTGGGCACATGTCAAGCCTGAGGACACTGCTGACATTAATGGGCAGACAACCGTAACCTTGTAACTTTTATCATGTCCGTTGTTCAATGGAACTCTAGACAAGACATCACGTAAACCTTTGTATTTAACACACATTTATTTATTTATAATTTCTGGGTAAGCTTCATCTAGTAATTGTAAAGAGTTACCACTCGTGTGATGCACGCTTATATATAGGTATATTTAGAATATTTTACTCATATTTAAGCTCAGACCTCTGCAACAAAATTGTCCTCAAAGATTTGTTAAGTTATACCATGAATTAAGGAAAAATCCTGGACTTTACCTTACGAAACAGACAAAGCAAATGCGATAGTAATTATGGACAAGGTAGATTATAGTGGAAAAAATAACATTTTATTTGAAGATGGGGGAACTTACGTGCTTCTTATTGTCAAAATGGGATTTTTGCAATAATGGGGAAGCGCTAAATCCGTATTGGTTATACTGTACAGTCCCTGGGGAATGGGAGGTAATTAGGTTTTGATCGGACGAAGGGGGAAGGTAGCTCCAGTTCCTTGGATAAAGATCCCTTCACCAGCCCTAAAGCACCAACGTGAAGGGAAATTATTACTATCAAGTCGTAGGATTGTTGACACTTTGACACAACAACATCCCGGGGAGGAGACAACCTTGAACAATATCCGGAGTGTAAACACCATACTCTGTTTGTTTCCAAGTGTCTTATAATGTTCTAAAACACAGGTGTGAGACACTCAAACACGCTTCGATTCCCTAATATATATATATAGAGATTCTATACCCAAGACTGTCTTTATTTTTCAAGTGTTTTAGAAGAATCTAAAATACAGGTGTGGAAGACTCAAGCACGCTTCGATTCCCTAACCTACATATAGATTCTGCACCAAACATTGCCTTTGTTTCGAAGTGTCTTAGAAGACTCTAAAACACAGGAGTGGGACGCTCAAACACGCTTCGATTCCCTCATATACTTATAAATACATACTGCACTAAACACCGTCTCACCATCTTAAATGATTCTGTAACACAGGAGTGAGGACACTCAAATAAGCTTCGATTCTCTCATGTACTTATAAAAAATATATTTTACCTTTTGAAAACAGTATTTCAAAGTTTATCAAATTATACTCAGGAGTAGTGGAACAAAGTTGATGTTTTTAACTTGTAAAACGAGTGAATACTTTACGAGACGAGGGCGTCTGTTTGCAACAATCATTTCGTAAAAAAGTAGTGTAAAACTTTTATCTATCATTTATTAATTTCAGATTGAGCAAGAGGTGCGTTTCTCTCCTGCACTCCTTTCGCACACAGATTATTAGTGAACCTCTGAGTGTCTTGTGTCCTGCTCACTCTTGCACTCTCACGCACACACTGAGCCTGTGAGAGTCTTATCATGCTCTCACTCTTCCACTCTCTCGTCCTCTTAGACGAGAAGCTGTAATGAAGCTTCAGCCGCATGATAAATTTCAGCTTGATTGAGGAACCAGATAAAAATATCTGGGTCCGTCAGCTCCTCTATTTGAGATGTTGCAACCAATGACTGGTTATTGCAACCACAGACTGGTTGTTGCAACCAATGACTGGTTGATACGGGGAGACTCGGGACATCTCAGGTTGTGACGGGGGTCCCACTGTAACGACCCTATAGTGTTAGTAAGTTTATTTAGGTACATGTATACATAAATACAGTTACACAAATTATCATACATAGTAACATATGAGTAAATTACCTAGGATAACCCCAAAAAACGTCAGAGAAAGTGACTTATTTCCATTGGGTCTTTGTAATATCTTATTAAATCTCCATAATGCACCGTCGGTGTGTGCTCAAAATACTTATGTGCCTTCAAAATCAATGTACAGATTTATGCCAGTGATTGAAAAACCATCTGTGGAATTCCTTAACAAAGTTTATCGCATTATCTTTAAAGATTTTGAGACGTATGTATCACTAGATGTGTACACACTGAGAGCAGTGTGTACACTGTATATTTGAATCTGTATACACTTGGTTTATTTTAATACCTATATAAGCATCCTTGTGGAAATAGATGACTCCTAGTGTTACCAGATACAAAGCCTATACCAAGGGAAGGGGGGGGGGGTGAAAGAGGCATTTCCTTGCTATCACTGTAAGGGTGACAGCGGCGATGGTGACAGTTGTGATGGTGGTGTCGGAGAATGCAACGGTATGTGAGACAGTGTTGGGGACCACAGGATGTTGCTCCACCACTAAGTGCCCCCACCCCCTCCCGGAGGGAGAGAATGAGGATTGGGATGTCGGGGGTAGGGGAAGGATGGCGTAGACAGCATCATGAGACAGAAGTGACGGGCAGTGAGCAGCGGTACGACACAGAAAGTGTCGACATGTGTCGCCCGAGTTAATAGAGATGTGAGCAAGTGTCCATGGGGGAAGGTAAGCTACACGGTATATGGAGCTCCTACACGGTGTATGGAGGTGCTACACGGTGTATGAAGGTGCACTACTCGGTGTATATAGGCGATTTACACGGTCTATGTGGTTTCGTACTTCACTCGTGAATATTCTGATGAGTATATTTCTCTCCTGAAGTGTATACACTGAGCAACAGTGAATGCACACGTGGAAGAGGTGTATACCTCACATATATACACGTTTATAAAGCACTTTAGTTCCCAGAGGTCAATATCATGTCTTCAGAGTATTCTTGACTGGTAGCCAGCAGGTTACACCTCGTGTTGTGGTACCGCCTTTAAACCCAATTAACCAACAGGATTTAACTCATCTAAAGCTAACCCAATTACGAATTAACAAGCTTTGCATTTGTTTGTGTGCTTGATTACCTATTTATAAATTACCTATGTGTAAATTTCCTGTTTTCAAATTACCTATTAGTGAATTACCTATCTGTAAATTACCTATTTGTGGCTGCCGGGGCATTTTTTTTTTACAATTGCGTTCTCTCGTATTTGTTTATTCCATAGGTGGTTACCACAGCTGGTGATTGTGTTGGACACAGTGAACACACGTCAGGGGGGGTTACCACAGCTGGTGATTGTGTTGGACACAGTGAACACACATCAGGGGGTGGTTACCACAGCTGGTGATTGTGTTGGACACAGTGAACACACATCAGGGGGTGGTTACCACAGCTGGTGATTGTGTTGGACACAGTGAACACACGTCAGGGGGGGTTACCACAGCTGGTGATTGTGTTGGACACAGTGAACACACATCAGGGGTGGTTACCACAGCTGGTGATTGTGTTGGACACAGTGAACACACATCAGGGGGTGGTTACCACAGCTGGTGATTGTGTTGGACACAGTGAACACACATCAGGGGGTGGTTACCACAGCTGGTGATTGTGTTGGACACAGTGAACACACGTCAGGGGTGGTTACCACAGCTGGTGATTGTGTTGGACACAGTGAACACACTTCAGGGGTGGTTACCACAGCTGGTGATTGTGTTGGACACAGTGAACACACGTCAGGGGGGGTTACCACAGCTGGTGATTGTGTTGGACACAGTGAACACACGTCAGGGTGGTTACCACAGCTGGTGATTGTGTTGGACACAGTGAACACACTCAGGGGTGGTTACCACAGCTGGTGATTGTGTTGGACACAGTGAACACACTCAGGGGTGGTTACCACAGCTGGTGATTGTGTTGGACACAGTGAACACACGTCAGGGGTGGTTACCCAGCTGGATTGTGTTGGACACAGTGAACACACTTCAGGGGTACTTGTCAAGGCCAGGATAACAGCACTGCACATGTGTAATGATCTAGGTCAGTGTGCCCCTGAGATCACGCACCATGGCCCGAAATGCTAGGCCATGGCCACACACACTATGGCCCGTCCTGCTAGACCATGGACACCTACAACAACAACAAAAATACAGCATTTTTCAGATCAAAAAAAAAATTCCGGCCATAATGTTTGAAGATACATTGTTTCTTTGTGTTTGAGATGCGTTTTATTTTTCTTTAATTTGCTGTCCGAAAAAAAGGACTTTAGCTAATGTCATATATATATATATATATATATATATATATATATATATATATATATATATATATATATATATATATATATATATATATATATATATAATATATATATATATATATATATATATATATATATATATATATATATATATATATATATGAAGTGAGAGAAAGAGGAGATAAAGAGATGGGAGAGTAGGAGGGGAGGGGTAGTAATCATAGCAGTATGCGGCACAGGTGTTGTGGGATCACAGGTGTGTCCGCCCTTCACAACATCTGCCTCCAGTCATAACCACCGTCACCATCGCATCATCATCACAACCACCATCCCCATCCCATCACTGTTATCACCACACCAATACACTACCACGTCATCACACTATCCTCACCACGACAGTGTTATCCTCACCACCCCACCTCGTCACCACCCCCTCATTGCCCCCACCACAACAATGCCACCATCATTCCCATAATGAAGCCATTCCCCCCATATATCCACCTGCATCCTATATCCTGCTCAACTGGTAGAGGTAAAACAGTTACATGACTACTGACATTCCATCCACGTATTATCCAACTCACGGACGCCTTCCCAGAACCCGCCACGGCGACGTCGTATTCTTGCACCGTCACCAGGACACCTTATCCTTGAAACATTACCGCCACACAGACCACGGAAACCTTCGCTTAGAAGGTGCTTGAAGACTCCTGTAAGTTGATCTCGGAGAATTAACATATTCTGATTCCATTATAGTACAAGTAGGTCGAGGGTCGTAAAGTCGACGCCACACAAGATAAAAACAGCGGGCACCAGAACGAGAGTTTCATTGGGACTTTTTTTTTTACCATTCCTTACTGGGCTTTTACATGTCTTAAAAACGAAAATGTTAATGAATGTCCATGGGCCGGTAGACGGTGGTACAGAAAGACAGTGTCAGCAAAGAAACTTTCTGATAAATGAGACACATGTGCAATATGTAGGTATCTTTATTCTGGAAACCTTTCGCCACACAGTGGCTTCTTCAGTCCAGTGCAGAAATAAGGTGGAAGAGGAGGAGGAGTTTGAGGTAGTCAGTCCCCTGTGCCTGGATTCGATATGTTTAGTTCATCAGTCTTGACTTTTGACAAAAGTCAAGATTTATTGTAAAACATCTCTTTTATTCAAGCGTAAGTAAAGGGACTCCGCCGATCTGACTGACAACAGACCCAGTATTATCATATTCATGGGTGAGCACTAAAGCCATGTGGGTTATACAACACCTGAGGGTTAGGAGAAAGCCACGTGTGGTTCAAGGAAGGGAAGGGTAGGTTCAGTTCCTTAGATCAAGAGCCATTCACCAGTATCAAGGCCGCTGCCCTTGAAGGGTGCAGGAGGGAGAGGGTGAGATGGTAAAAGAACACAAGTGCAACTAATGTGACATCTTACTGTGACAACTTTTCGCTCTCCAGAGCGTGTGACGTCTGTTGTTATGCTGAGAGCACTGCTGGGTGGCTGAGAGTGCTGCTGGGTGGTCGAGAGCACTGCTGGGTGGTTGAGAGTGTTGCTGGGTGGTTGAGAGTGTTGCTGGATGGTTGAGTGCTGCTGGGTGGTTGAGGGGGTTGCTGGGTGGTTGAGAGTGTTGCTGGGTGGTTGAGAGTGTTGCTGGATGGTTGAGAGTGTTGCTGGATGGTTGAGAGTGTTGCTGGATGGTTGAGAGTGTTGCTGGGTGGTTAGAGTTGCTGGGTTGAGTGTTGCTGGATGGGTTTAGAGGTTGCTGGATGGTTGAGGTTGCTGGATTTTAATGTTTGGACTGGTTAGAGTGTTGCTGGGTGGTTAAGAGTACTGCTGGGTGATAGTGGATGATAGTAATTGAGTGGTATAGTGTGGATAATGTGGCACTTCCATACCTGTTGTGATGGTCAAGTTGGTGAAGGCCCATGATGGCGTGGTGGTGTCACAGTGGGGTTAATAACCTCCACTGCTTCACCCTCTCCACCCACATCACTAATCCCCCCCCCACCACCACCCCATAATCACCACCACACAACCTCACCACCACCACCACACAACCTCACCATCACTACCACACAACCTCACCATCACCACTACACAACCTCACCATCATTACACTGCCTCAAAAAATAATTTTCCCAGATCCCACAAAAATCAACATACACAGACAACGCACAATAAAGATGACTGACTAGGAAATGAATAACAATTTTCCATTCTGAATTGTACTTCCACCATCAACCAATCGTCTATCTCTCAAGGCTGGTTGATGAATCTACTAGCCTTGTTCTCATCTACCTCGCCATTATTTACACTGAGAGGAGCGCACAGTGTGTCACGGACACATACCTTTCATATACCTTTGATGAGTTGCGAGAGTTTTTCTACTCCCGGAGCCCGGCCATGGGCCAGGCTCGTCTGGTGCTTGCCTGGTCAACCAGGCTGTTGCTGCTGTTGGCCCGCAGACCCACATACCCATCACAACCTGATTGATCTGGCACCAGGGATCTATCTGAGTTGCTGTTAGGAACCTGAGAGGTTGATGTCCCTACCAGGACGGCAGTGTTCCCTCACACACACACACACACACACACACACACACACACACACACGTCATGATGTTTGGGTTAAACGAGGAAAAAAAACCCAAGAGTAAAATACGAAGGCAAAAGGATAATGGGAGGCCATCAGGCTTGATCCAAGGATGGGTAAGGCAGCTCTGGTTCCCCGGATCTAGAACCCATGGTGAGAAACACGAACAGAAGGGAGGAAGGGGAAAAAAATGTTAACTCACCTTTTCCGGAAATCCATTTCTTCACGGTCCGTGCTGCATGAAATTATACTACTAGAATTATGATGGTGGCTTAGTAACCCAGGGGAATGATTATGTGGCTTTGTAACCCAGGGGAATGATTATGTGGCTTAGTAACCCAGGGGAATGATTATGTGGCTTTGTAACCCAGGAGAATGATTATGTGGCTTAGTAACCTAGGGGAATGATTATGTGGCTTTGTAACCCAGGAGAATGATTATGTGGCTTAGTAAGCCAGGGGAATGATTATGTGGCTTTGTAACCCAGGAGAATGATTATGTGGCTTAGTAACCCAGGGGAATGATTATGTGGCTTTGTAACCCAGGAGAATGATTATGTGGCTTAGTAACCCAGGGGAATGATTATGTGGCTTTGTAACCCAGGAGAATGATTATGTGGCTTAGTAACCCAGGGGAATGATTATGTGGCTTAGTAACCCAGGGAAATAATTATGTGGCTTTGTAACCCAGGGAAATGATTATGTGGCTTAGTAACCCAGGGGAATGATTATGTGGCTTAGTAACCCAGGGGGATGATTATGTGGCTTAGTAACCCAGGGGAATCACTTATTTGTTCTATATTATAAACATCTACAGGTTTATGTATATATATATATATATACACTCTAGAATACATATAATTGTAAGTATTTATACATACACACTAACATTAACAGATTTATAGCAATATTTTCACGTTTTTTATAGATTTTTTTAGAATTTTCAAAAATAGTCTGTCCTGTCCAGCACTGTATATTGTACAGTGTTGTCATCACGTCATTACTGGTTCACCTGTCATTACTGGTTCACCTGTCATTACTGGTTCACCTGTCATTACTGGTTCACCTGTTATTACTGGTTCACCTGTCATTACTGGTTCTTCTGTCATCTTTGGTCCTGTCCTCCCTGGTTCTCATGTCCTCCCTGGTTCTCCTGTCATCCCTGGTCCTCCTGTCATCCCTGGTTCTCCTGTCATCCCTGGTCCTCCTGTCATCCCTGGTCCTCATGTCATCCCTGGCCATCCTGTCATCCCTGGTCCTCCTGTCATCCCTGGTCCTCCTGTCATCCCTGGTCCTCCTGTCATCCCTGGTCCTCCTGTCATCCCTGGTCCTCCTGTCATCCCTGGTCCTCATGTCATCCCTGGTCCTCATGTTCACTGGCCTCTGTCTTCCCTGGTCCTCCTGTCATCCCTGGTCCTCCTGTCATCCCTGGTCCTCCTGTCATCCTTCCTCTGTCATTCCTGGTTCTCATGTCCCTGTCCTCCTGTCATCCCTGGATCCTCCTGTCATCCCTGGTCCTCCCGTCATCCCTGGTTCCTCCTGTCATCCTGGTTCTCCTGTCATCCCTGGTCCTCCTGTCATCCCTGGTCCTCCTGTCATCCCTGGTCCTCCTGTCATCCCTGGTCCTCCTGTCATCCCTGGTCCTCCTGTCATCCCTGGTCCTCCTGTTATCCCTGGTCCTCCTGTCATCCCTGGTCCTCCTGTCATCCCTGGTCCTCCTGTCATCCCTGGTCCTCCTGTCATTCCTGGTCCTCCTGTCATCCCTGGTCCTCCTGTTATCCCTGGTCCTCCTGTCATCCCTGGTCCTCCTGTTATCCCTGGTCCTCCTGTCATCCCTGGTCCTCCTGTCATCCCTGGTCCTCCTGTCATCCCTGGTCCTCCTGTCATCCCTGGTCCTCCTGTCATCCCTGGTCCTCCTGTCATCCCTGGTCCTCCTGTCATCCCTGGTCCTCCTGTCATCCCTGGTCCTCATGTCATCCCTGGTCCTCATGTCATCACTGGCCCTCCTGTCTTCCCTGGTCCTCCTGTCATCCCTGGTCCTCCTGTCATCCCTGGTCTCCGTCATCCCTGGTCCTCCTGTCATCCTGGTTCTCATGTCATCCCTTGTCCTCCTGTCATCCCTGATCCTCCTGTCATCCCTGGTCCTCCCGTCATCCCTGGTTCTCCTGTCATCCCTGGTCCTCCTGTCATCCCTGGTCCTCCTGTTATCCCTGGTCCTCCTGTCATCCCTGGTCCTCCTGTCATCCCTGGTCCTCCTGTCATCCCTGGTCCTCCTGTCATCCTGGTCTCTGTCATCCTGGTCCTCCTGTCATCCCTGGTCCTCCTGTCATCCCTGGTCCTCATGTCATCTCTGGTCCTCCTGTCATCTCTGGTCTCCTGTCATCCCTGGCCCTCCTGTCATCCCTGAGTCCTCTGTCATCCCTGGCCTCCTGTCATCCCTGGTCCTCTGTCATCCCTGATCCTCCTGTCATCCCTGATCCTCCTGTCATCCCTGGCCCTTCTGTCATCCCTTGTCCTCATGTCATCCCTGGTCCTCATGTCATCCCTTGCCTTCCTGTCATCCCTGGTCCTCCTGTCATCCCTGGCCCTCCTGTCATCCCTGATCCTCCTGTCATCTCTGGCCCTCCTGTCATCCCTGGTCCTCCTGTCATCCTTGGTCCTCCTGTCATCCCTGGTCCTCCTGTCATCCCTGGTCCTCCTGTCATCCCTGGTCCTCCTGTCATCCCTGGTCCTCCTGTCATCCTGGCCCTCCTGTCATCCCTCATACTTGGGGTCAATTTCTTGTTGCTCCTAGCAGTCGCCAGACAAGACTGGTCTCAGACCGAGCTGTATGTGTGTGTGTGTGTGTGTGTGTGTATGTGTGTGTGTGTGTGTGTGTGTGTGTGTGTGTGTAGGGAGACGGGAGAAGGAAGGATAGCCCTCGAAACCTGTCACAGGTAATAAACAGGTGTTCTAATTGCTCTGTCCTGTACAATATGAGAACACAAAGAAGTGAGCCGCAGTGACGTTACTGGAAACCTTGTTCGGTGTCTGGAAACAAGTCACAGAAAAAAAAGGTCACAGAAAATAAGTCACAGTTTGGGCTAGGAAAAAATGCCACATTTTTTCTGTGACTTTTTTTCGTGGATCCGCTTGTTCCACCCTACCACAACTCTTGTGTCCCACTAAATGCTTTCCCACAGTCTTTCTAAAGCTCAGTTTGTCTAATTTGAACGTTGTTTTTCCCTAGTCTTGTCTTGGTGTGATATTTTTCAGTACGTTGCTTTCGTCACCTTCATAAGAACGTAAGAAAGAAGGAGGAGCACTACAGCAGGCCTACTGTCCCATGCTAGGCAAGTCCTGCTCAGCATCTGTACACCCGGGTCAATGGATTTTCGGAGATTACGAAGGCAAGTTTCTTTGTTATGAAACATTTAGACATGAAGTCTGCCAGTCTTAATAAATGGCACACTTGTGCAACACTTGAGTATCTTTATTCTGGAAACGTTTCGCCCACCAGTGGCTTCTTGAGTCCAAAACTCCTCCTCTTCCACAGTGCTCACTGCAAGGGTGCAGTGAGCACAATAAGGGAACACTGTATCAACATTCGTGCTCCCAGAAGATAGAAACACTGCTGGGATAAGTGCAGCAGTTTTCAAGAGGAAACTGGACAAGTATGTTCACCAGGTGCCAGATCAGCCAGGCTGTGATGGATATGTGGGTCAGCGGGCCTCCAACAACAACAGCCTGGTTGACCAGGCAAACACCAGACGAGCCTGGCCCATGGCCGGGCTCCGGGAGTAGAAAATCTCTCGGAACTCATCAATGGTAAGCCATTGGCTGGCGAAACGTTTCCACAAGATAGCGAAATGTTGCACTGACAGTGTGAGTCTTGCCTACGACGTCAACCTCCTATATTTAATGGTCAGGTCATTAAGAGCTCACCCGGGGGTCAGACAAGGTCAGGTGAGGTCACCGCGAGAAAGGTCAAGGGGAAACTTACCTGGTGGAGAAGACATCCTCCTTGTCCTGTGTGTGCGGGGTCAGGAAGGAGGGGGCGGTGCGCCCCGTCTCCACCACCACGCCACCATCACCCTCACCGCCCACCACCACACTCTGCATCCTGAGACACACACAAATCACTGGGTTATTTTTTCCATCAAGGGCTCTACATAATAATAGTAATAATAATTAATAATAATAATAATAATAATAGTAATAATAATTAATAATAATAATAATAATAATAATAATCACTGAATGGCAACGTTTAAAGAACAGTTTAAGACTGAATGTTATGGACGCATTTAAAAGGCCAAGTTACTACTACTGATACTAAGGACATTTAAAGTGATCCAGCTGACCAGTGTCCTCAGGGGAGACTACATTTAGTTTTCTTTTAAATAGAAAGTCTCTGAGAAGGGTGGAAGGGAAAGGCATCTTGATGGCGGTGATGGGCTCTTGATCCAAGGTATTAGCGGTACCTTTCCCCCTTTCCTCGGATCAGATCTGATTTCCCTTCCCTCCTCCTCCTCCTCCTTTCTCTGGTTTTCTCGCTCTCTCTCTTTCTCTTGTTTCCCCTCTTTAACTCCCTCTCTTTCCCTCCCTCTTTCTCTCCCTCACATCTCCCTCACTGGGCTATGTTTTTTGTTGATGATTAAGACACATGTACAACAGCTGGGTATCTTTACTGCTGAAACGTTTCGCCCACACAGACTTCTTCAGTCAAATACAGAGGCAGCAATGTAGTAATGAAATGAAGAGGTAATCAGTCCAATGCTATATCGTTCCTGGCCACTGAGCTGAACTCTTCTCCAGGCTGAGGGACTGACCACCTCAAATACTATTTGTTCTGTATTTGACTGAAGAAGTCTACTGTGTAGGTGAAACGTTTCCTCAATAAAGACACCCAACTGTTGCACCTGTGTCTTAATCAACTTGTCGGTATTTTACACTATTGTCAACATGATTTTTGTACCTGACTAAACTTGTCTTAACTGGAATCCATCACTGGGAGCGTTGACCTGGTCACTGCGAGCGTTGACCTGGCTGGTCACACTGTTTTATCGCCATGTTATTTATAACTCCTTAATAAGAACATAAGAACATAAGAAAGAAGGAACACTGCAGCAGGCCTACTGGCCCATGCGAGGCAGGTCCAAGTCTCCCACCGGCTTAAGCCAATGCCCCGACCCAGCCAGGTCAGGTTACATCCACTTAAGGAAGGAGCACGGCATCTTACCTAGTAGCACAAACTAGTCAGGTCCAACTCACACCCACCCGCACCCACTCATATATTTATCTAGCCTATTTTTAAAACTACACAACGTTTTAGCCTCTATAACTGTACTCGGGAGTTTGTTCCACTCATAAGAACATAAGAACATAAGAATGGAGGAACACTGCAGAAGGCCTACTGGCCCATACAAGGCAGGTCCTTATCAAAACCACCACTACCTAAGAATCTATTCCCGTACTCACGACACAAATCAAACCCAGCCCCTCCCACTCATATATTTGTCCAATCTCTTTTTAAAGCCACCCAAGGTCCTAGCCTCTGTCACAGTACTCGGAAGATTGTTCCACGCATCTACAACTCTGTTCGAAAACCAGTACTTGCCTATGTCCTTTCTAAATCTAAATTTATCCAATTTAAATCCGTTATTTCTGGTTCTTACTTGGTTCGATATCCTCAGTATTTTATTAATATCTCCTTTGTTTATGCCCATCATCCACTTGTACACCTCGATGATATCTCCCCTCATTCTACGTCTCTCCAGAGAGTGGAGATTCAACGCTCTAAGTCTATCTTCATACGGGAGATTTCTTGTACTGTAAATCATTTTAGTCATTCTTCTTTGTATGTTCTCCAATGAATCTATATCCATCCTGTAGTAAGGAGACCAAAACTGAGCTGCATAATCCAAATGAGGTCTCACTAGTGATGTATAGAGCTGAAAAAAAACTTTTGGACTTCTGTTGCTTATACTTCATGAAATAAATCCTAGTAATCTGTTAGCCTTATTGCGCACACTTAGGCACTGTTGTCTTGGCTTTAGACTCCTGCTTACCATGACTCCCAAGTCTTTTTCACATTCTGTATGATCAAGCTCTACTTCACCTAGTTTATAAATTCGAGGGATATTTTCATTACCAAGGACTAGTACCTTACACTTGTCCACATTGAACTTCATCTGCCACTTTTGAGACCAAGACATTAATTTGTCCAAATCCTCCTGGAGTTCACTGGTATCCTCCTCAGAATGAATCATACGGCCTATTTTTGTATCATCAGCAAATTTACTCATGTCACTTGCAATTCCTTCATCAAGGTCATTCATGTAAATTATGAACAACAATGGGCCTAAAACTGATCCTTGTGGAACGCCACTAGTGACTAATCCCCATTCAGATTTGACCCCATTAATGGAAACTCTCTGCTTTCTATTGGTAAGCCATGCCTCTATCCATGCTAGAACTTTACCTCCTATACCATGAGCTGCCACCTTTCTTAAGAGTCTCTTGTGAGGTACTCTATCGAAGGCCTTACTGAAATCCAAGTAAACTATATCATATTCTTTATCACTGTCTACTGCCTCAAATGTTTTATTGAAAAACGTCAGTAAATTTGTTAGGCAGGAACGACCTCTCGTGAACCCATGCTGAGATTCATTAATCAAATTATGTTCTTCAAGGTGACTTCTAATAATATCAGCTATAATTGATTCTAATAATTTGCCTACTATAGATGTGAGGCTTATTGGACGGTAATTAGATGGAATTGACTTATCCCCTGATTTGAATATAGGAACTACATTAGCTATCTTCCACATCTCTGGCACAACACCAGTTAGGATGGACGTATTAAACACATTCATTAATGGCTGACTAAGTTCCATCTTACATTCTTTAAGTACCCTGGAAAACAACTCGTCGGGTCCGGGGACTTATTTTGCTTCAGTTTATCTATCTGTTTGATAACCATGTCCCTCGTGACAGTAATATTAGTTAACTTGAATTCTTCAGGAACTGAATAATTGTTAATTTCTGGAATCTCATTTACGTCTTCTTGTGTAAAGACTGACAAAAAATAGTCATTAAATAGAGAACACATTTCCAGTTCGTTATCCGTCAGCTGTCCATTCCCAATTTTCAGAGGTCCTACCTTTTCCCTCACCTTCGTCCTGTACACTTGAAAGAACCCTTTTGGATTAGTCTTTGATTCATTAGCAACCTTAATCTCATAGTCACGTTTAGCCTTTCTAATACCTTTTTTACTTCTCTTTTCAACTGAACATATTGGTCAATAAGGTTAACATCTCCTCTTTTGATGCGCCTATAAATTCCTCTTTTCTCCCTAATAGATGTTTTAGCCTCCTGTTAATCCATTTGGGATCGTTATTATTTGACCTAAATTCTCTCTGGGGAATAAATATACTCTGTGCACGTTGTACATTATTAAGAAAAAAATCATAAACGCAGATCCCATCGTAATCGTTAGCTAGATTA
This sequence comes from Cherax destructor, assembly GCA_009830355.1. NCBI lineage: Eukaryota > Metazoa > Arthropoda > Malacostraca > Decapoda > Parastacidae > Cherax > Cherax destructor. The sequence goes on from WNWK01008970.1 coordinate 71,004, forward strand.
CCCCAGTCGAGATTAGACAGGTGTTCTCTAAGTCCAGTATAGTCGGCAGAACGAAAATCAGGAACTTTTACCGTATTATCCCTATTCTCGTACTCCCAGGTAATATTAAAAGTAATGGATTTGTGATCACTTGCGCCAAGCTCTTCAGTGATCTCCAGATTATTTACAAGGGTTTCTTTATTTGACAAGACTAGGTCGAGCAAATTATTACCTCTGGTAGGCTCCGTCACACACTGCTTCAGAAAACAGTCCTGAACTACTTCAATAAAGTCACTGGACTCCAGATTACCGGTCAAGGAAGTCCAGTCAATTTGACTAAAGTTAAAATCCCCTACTATCACTACGTTATTGTCTAGAAGCCCTAACAATTTCGTCCCAAAGAAGTCTCCCTCTATCGTGATCCAAGCCTGGAGGTCGGTATATTACACCTACAATCAGTTTTTCTTGACCTTCTAGAAACTCTACCCAAACAGATTCTGTTAATGATCCATCTATTTTTATGCCTGTTTTTATGCAGCAATTTATATTTTCTCGTACATATAATGCAACTCCACCCCCTTTGTAGATGAATGGTTCAGAGAACCGACAAGTTGTTAAATTAGACACATATGCAACACTTGGGTATCTTTATTGAGGAAACGTTTCGCCACACAGTGGCTTCATCAGTCCAATACAAAGTAGAAAGGTGTAAGGAGAGGAGGAGTTTGAGGTTATCAGTCCCTCGGCCTGGAGTCGATGTGTTCAGTCCATCAATCTTGTTAGAAGTGTAGCACAAGGCCGTAGAGGTGGCTTATATGCTGTAATCAGGTGAGATGCAGCAGGAGGAGGCAGGTCATTTAACAACTTGTCGGTTCTCTGAACCATTCATCTACATCCTGTCTGACACAGCAACTTCTTGGGATCTTGATACAAAGGGATTCTTCAACATTTGTCCAAACCTTTGGACAAGGACTTACTTCGACTAGTGGTTGATACCACTATGACCTGCCTCCTCCTGCTGCATCTCACCTGATTACAGCATATAAGCCACCTCTACGGCCTTGTGCTACACTTCTAACAAGATTGATGGACTGAACACATCGACTCCAGGCCGAGGGACTGATAACCTCAAACTCCTCCTCTCCTTACACCTTTCTACTTTGTATTGGACTGATGAAGCCACTGTGTGGCGAAACGTTTCCTCAATAAAGATACCCAAGTGTTGCATATGTGTCTAATTTTCCACCCCCTTTCCCATTATATCTATCTACATGGAACAACTTAAACCCCTGAATATGACACTCAGCAATCATATCCCGACTCTTTATATTATACCATGTTTCAGTTATTGCAATGACATCAAAGTTCCCAGCACATGCTACCAAACGTAATTCGTTAATTTTATTTCTGGCGCTTCGACAGTTAGTGTAAAATACATTGAGATGTATCTTCTTGTGAACCTTTTTCATATTCAGCTTTTGTTTTACACAATTTATGTTACTATTATTACCCTGTGTTACTCGATTACTGTTATTGTTAAGATTTATGATGTCAAAGCCTGAATCAATATTTTGACCCTCATTATTCACCATTCCTAAACCCATACCTCTAACTAATCCTAGTTTAAAATCCTAACAACATCCTCAACTGAGCTAGAGAGAAATTCTACAACTCTATTACCAAACCAATGCTTTCCTATATCCTTCCTGAATCTGAATTTATCCAACTTAAAGCCATTGCTGCGAGTCCTGTCAATACTAGATATTTTTAGCACGCTATTTACATCACCTTTATTTATTCCTGTTTTCCATTTATACACCTCAATCATATCCCCCCTAATTCTACGTCTTTCTAGAGAGTGCAGATTCAGGGCCCTAAGTCTATCCTCATAGGGAAGATTTCTGATACATGGAATCAACTTAGTCATCCTCCTTTGTACGTTTTCCAGAGCATTTATATCCATTCTGTAATACGGTGACCAAAACTGTGCAGCATAATCTAGATGAGGCCTAACCAAGGATATATAGAGTTGAAGAACAACCTGAGGACTCCTATTATTTATGCTTCTTGATATGAAGCCAAGGATTCTGTTCGCTTTATTGCGAACACTTATGCACTGCTGTCTTGGTTTTAGATTACTGCTAACCAGAACTCCTAAATCCTTTTCGCAATCAGTAGTATTAAGATCTACATTATTTAGTTTATATGTAACATGGTTATTGTCCTGTCCAATATTTAGAACTTTGCATTTATCTATATTAAACTGCATCTGCCACTTCTCCGACCAATGCATCAGTCTATTCAAATCTTCCTGGAGTGCTCTAATGTCCTCATTTGAATGAATTGGACGGCCTATTTTGGTGTCATCGGCAAACTTGCTTATGTCGCTATTTATTCCCTCCTCTATGTCGTTTATGTAGATTGTGAACAACAAGGGGCCCAATACTGACCCCTGTGGAACACCGCTTGTGACACTTCCCCACTCTGATTTCTCCCCATTTATGCAAACTCTCTGCTGCCTATTTGTCAACCATGCCTCTATCCAGGAAAAAATTTCTCCTCCTATTCCGTGTGCCTTAATTTTCCTCAATAGTCTCTGATGTGGGACTCTATCAAAAGCCTTACTGAAGTCCATATACACAACATCATATTCATTACCATGATCTACCTCCTCAAACACCTTAGTGAAAAAAGTTATTAAATTTGTAAGGCAGGAACGCCCTTTTGTAAAACCGTGCTGAGATTCATTGATTAATTTATGCTTTTCAAGATGGCTACGAATTGCCTCGGCTATTATTGATTCCATAAATTTTCCCACTATGGAGGTTAGGCTTAATGGTCTATAGTTCGAAGCTAAGGACCTGTCTCCTGCTTTGAAAATAGGTATTACATTTGCAATTTTCCACTTATCTGGCACCATGCCAGTTTGCAGTGATATGTTGAAAAGATTAGCCATAGGTTTGCTAAGCTCCTCTTTACATTCCTTTAGAACCCTTGCATACAGTTCATCAGGGCCTGGGGATTTGTTAGGTTTTAATTTATCTATTTGTCTAAGGACCATGTCACTTGTGACCCTAATCGTGTATAGTTTAGTATCGTCCTGTTCTACATAATTTATTATTTCTGGAATATCGCTAGTATCTTCCTGTGTAAAAACTGAGAGGAAGTAAGTGTTAATAATTCTACACATTTCCTTATCACTGACGGTGAGCTGACCTGAGTAACTTTTGAGTGGGCCTATCTTGTCCCTAATCTTACTTCTGTATACCTGAAAAAATCCTTTTGGGTTAGTCTTCGATTCTCTTGCAACTTTAACCTCATAGTCTCATTTTGCTTTTCTTATTCTCTTTTTTATTTCTCTCTTTAACTGAATATATTGATTACTTAATTGCCCCTCTCCTCTTTTGATTCGCCTATATATGCCTCTCTTTTGACCAATGAGATGTTTTAATCTATTGTTCATCCACTTAGGATCATTTTTAATTCCTTTCATTTTTTAATTTACACTCTTCAGTCTTATCTCTCCTCATTGTACGCCTCTCCAGAGAGTGTACATTCAGTGCTCTCAGTCTATCCTAGAAGGAAAGCTTTCTGATATATAGGATCAACGTTTTCAACCTTCCTGGCATGTCTTCCAGTACATGTCTGCCAGCGCATGTCTTCCAGTGCATGTCTTCCAGTACATGTCTCCCAGCGCATGTCTTCCAGCGCATGTCTTCCAGTGCATGTCTTCCAGTGCATGTCTTCCAGTGCATGTCTTCCAGTGCATGTCTTCCAGTGCATGTCTTCCAGTACATGTCTTCCAGCGCATGTCTTCCAGTGTATGTCTTCCATTGCATGTCTTCCAGTGTATGTCTTCCAGTGCATGTCTTCCAGTGCATGTCTTCCATTGCATGTCTTCCAGCGCATGTCTTCCAGTGCATGTCTTCCAGTGCATGTCTTCCATTGCATGTCTTCCAGCGCATGTCTTCCAGTGCATATCTTCCAGTGCATGTCTTCCAGCGCATTTATGTCCATTCTGTAATACAGAGACCAGAAAGGAGCATCATAATCTAAATGAGGTCTTACCAGAGATGCATAAAGTCTAAGTGTACCCTGAAGACTTCTCTTGTTTATGCTTCCTGATATAAAAGCCAGAAATCGTTCACACCTGAACGTTTATTTCTGGTTGTGTGACAATGTGCTGCCGTCCCGCCCCTTCTCTAATCTCCACAAACCAATCCACTTGGTGTTGCAGGCGAGCAAGAGGGAGGCTAAAGTAATTACACGGGTTTAGTGCATTGTGTCTGGGGTGTAGTGTCTCCCGGAGGTGGCAGGGACTTCCTCCGATGCCTCTCTACTGGGGAAGGAAAACTTAGAAGTATCTTAATCTCGTGTGTGCGTGTGGGGAGGGATGATGGGAGAATCAAAGTCAAAATACCATGGCTAGAATAACCTTGTAGTTATGTGGTAGCGGTCAATTCACATTTCGAGGAACCTGGGTTCAATCCTGGGCGACAGCGAGATGTATTGGGCAAGTTGAATAGCACATGAAAAATGGTATGGTGTTACCGATAAGATGTGGAAAAAGACGATTATCTACAGATCAGGACATTTATTAAAGAAAACTTTTCTCAACGAGTGGCTTCTTCAGTATGAAGAAGCCGCTCGAAACGTTCCCGTCTAATAAATGTCCTCAACTGTACATAAAAGTCTGTTTTCACAACTCACGACACCTGGAAGTAAATAATTTCTCCCAGGTGTTGGCCGACTGCTGTAGGTGACACACTAGGGAAGACGACCACAAGATCTCATTGGAATTAAACGCCAGTGCTTGGCTCTCTCTGTTTATCCTGAGTTACTGATGACATCTCCACAACAACAACAACAAACACACATTCAGGAAGAGACCTGGACGATGTCTCGGCCGATCCTGGACTAGCGTAAGGAAAGAGGTTGAAAGCCAGGTCAAGACAGTGGAAAGTGAGAGAGAGAGAGAGAGAGAGAGAGAGAGAGAGAGAGAGAGAGAGAGAGAGAGAGAGAGAGAGAGAGAGAGAGAGAGAGAGAGAGAGAGAGAGGAGAGAGAGAGAGAGAGAGAGAGAGAGCCAAGAGCAGGTCAAGTCACGTATGTTCCGAGATCACGGGAAGAATCAAGTATAAACAGACACATCGGCCGTGGCTCAGACTCACACCTGCCACTCTGGCTAAACTTGAATATTGAGTTTTTTTTTATTTTACCGATTTCGAACACTCGTGACTTGACCTGACCTCCTCCTTCTCCTCCTCCTCCTCCTCCTTCTCCTTCTCCTCCTCCTCCTCCTCCTCCTCTTCTCCTTACCTCTTCATCTTTCCTATATTTTCATTGCCTTTCCTGTCTTCCTCCAACAAAGGTTCTGTCCTATAGAGGTTTTGTCTCGCAGGGAATTTTGTCCTGCAGTGCTCCTCTCTTCTTTTTTATGGACTAACTAAAATATTCCTTCTATTACTATTTCTTCACAAATACCACACCCTCTACCATTATTTCCTTCCCAGTTTTCTACTACTGCTCCTTTAATGTACTAGGCTTCATTTAAATATGTATTTTTTCCTTCTTTTTTCCCCCTCAGTTCCTTCTTTTTTCCCCCTCAGTTCCTTCTTTTCCCCCTCAGTTCCTTCTTTTCCTCCTCCATATTCTTCTTCCTCCACGACTCGAATTCCACCTGGGATGGCACACTGAGATGCAGCTTCCGGCATTATTGTTTCCCAATGCTAAATTACTGCCAGCAGCAGCAGCAGCAGCAGTGTGTACTCACCTAGTTGTGGTTGCAGGGGTCGATTCACAGCTTCTGGCCTCGCCAATTCACTGGCCGATACTCTGTGTGTAGTCACCGAATTGCACTCACCTAATTGTGGTTGCAGGGGTTGATACTCAGCTCCTGGCCACGCCTCTTCACTGTGTGTGTGTGTGTGTGTGTGTGTAGATACCACCCAGGGAGACTTTATATTGCTTCATACGTACATAACCTCTGGTCGCCCTCTGCACCTTCTTCACCGCCCACTCATTTTACATCCTGTACCTCTCTTCCCCCTCCTTATTCTCCTTCTTCTTGTCCTCCTCCTCCTCTTCCATCCTCTCCAGGCCCCCTGCTGGGTCAGTTTCCACACCATGTCGTTTGTTATTTCTTGCAGCGCTCTGGAGGTCCCGACTGCAGCCTAACTCACACCCACACAACTGCTGCAGCTGCATTATGTCCACCACCGCCCACAACCCCGGTGGCCTGGTGGCTAGAGCTCTCGCTTCACACACAGAGGGCCCGGGTTCGATTCCCGGTGGGTAGAACATTTAGACGTGTTTCCTTACACCTGTTTTCATGTTTACCTAGCAGCAAATAGGTACCTGGGTGTTAGTCGACTGGTGTGGGTCGCAGCCTGGGGGACAAGATTGAGGACCCCAATGGAAATAAGACAGACAGTCCTCGATGACGCATTGACTTTCTTGGGTTATCCTAGGTGGCTAACCCTCCGGGGTTAAAAATCCGAAGAAAATCTTACCTTATCTTATCTTAGAACATAAGAACATAAGAAAGAAGGAACACTGCAGCAGGCCTACTGGCCCATGCGAGGCAGGTCCAAATCTCCCACCGGCTTAAGCCAATGCCCCGACCCATCCAGGTCAGGTTACATTCACTTAAGGAAGGAGCACGGCATCTGACCTAGTAGCACAAACTAGTCAGGTCCAACTCACACCCACCCGCACCCACTCATATATTTATCTAGCCTATTTTTTAAAACTACACAACGTTTTAGCCTCTATAACTGTACTCGGGAGCTTGTTCCACTCATCGACAACTCTATTACCAAACCAATGCTTTCCTATATCCTTCCTGAATCTGAATTTATCCAACTTAAAGCCATTGCTGCGAGTCCTGTCAATACTAGATATTTTTAGCACGCTATTTACATCACCTTTATTTATTCCTGTTTTCCATTTATACACCTCAATCATATCCCCCCTAATTCTACGCCTTTCTAGAGAGTGCAGATTCAGGGCCCTCAGTCTATCCTCATAGGGAAGATTTCTGATACATGGAATCAACTTAGTCATCCTCCTTTGTACGTTTTCCAGAGCATTTATTTCCATTCTGTAATACGGTGACCAAAACTGTGCAGCATAATCTAGATGAGGCCTAACCAAGGATATATAGAGTTGAAGAACAACCTGAGGACTCCTATTATTTATGCTTCTTGATATGAAGCCAAGGATTCTGTTCGCTTTATTGCGAACACTTATGCACTGCTGTCTTGGTTTTAGATTACTGCTAACCAGAACTCCTAAATCCTTTTCGCAATCAGTAGTATTAAGATCTACATTATTTAGTTTATATGTGGCATGGTTATTGTCCTGTCCAATATTTAGAACTTTGCATTTATCTATATTAAACTGCATCTGCCACTTCTCCGACCACTGCATCAGTCTATTCAAATCTTCCTGGAGTGCTCTAATGTCCTCATTTGAATGAATTGGACGGCCTATTTTGGTGTCATCGGCAAACTTGCTTATGTCGCTATTTATTCCCTCCTCTATGTCGTTTATGTAGATTCTGAACAACAAGGGGCCCAATACTGACCCTGTGGAACACCGCTTGTGACACTTCCCCACTCTGATTTCTCCCCATTTATGCAAACTCTCTGCTGCCTATTTGTCAACCATGCCTCTATCCAGGAAAAATTTCTCCTCCTATTCCGTGTGCCTTAATTTTCCTCAATAGTCTCTGATGTGGGACTCTATCAAAAGCCTTACTGAAGTCCATATACACAATATCATATTCATTACCATGATCTACCTCCTCAAACACCTTAGTGAAAAAGTTATTAATTTGTAAGGCAGGAACGCCCTTTTGTAAAACCGTGCTGAGATTCGTTGATTAATTTATGCTTTTCAAGATGGCTGCGAATTGCCTCGGCAATTATTGATTCCATAAATTTTCCCACTATGGAGGTTAGGCTTATTGGTCTATAGTTTGAAGCTAAGGACCTGTCACCTGCTTTGAAAATAGGTATTACATTTGCCATTTTCCACTTATTTGGCACCATGCCAGTTTGCAGTGATATGTTGAAAAGATTAGCCAACGGGTTGCTAAGCTCCTCTTTACATTCCTTTAGAACCCTTGCATACAGTTCATCAGGGCCTGGGGATTTGTTAGGTTTCAATTTATCTATTTGTCTAAGGACCATGTCACTTGTGACCCTAATCGTGCATAGTTTACTATCATCCTGTTCTACATAATTAATTATTTCTGGAATGTCGCTAGTATCTTCCTGTGTAAAAACTGAGAGGAAGTAAGTGTTAAACATTCTACACATTTCCTTATCACTGTCGGTGAGCTGACCTGAGTGACTTTTGAGTGGGCCTATCTTGTCCCTAATCTTACTTCTGTATACCTGAAAAAATCCTTTTGGGTTAGTCTTCGATTCTCTCGCAACTTTAACCTCATAGTCTCTCTTTGCTTTTCTTATTCCCTTTTTTATTTCTCTCTGTAACTGAATATATTGATTACCTAATTGCCCCTCTCCTCTTTTGATTCGCCTATATATGCCTCTCTTTTGACCAATGAGATGTTTTAATCTATTGTTCATCCATTTAGGATCATTTTTGTTTGATCTGATTTCCCTATTAGGAACATAAGTTGTCTGAGCAGCTAGAACTATTCTCTGGAAAACGTCATATTGGCAATCACCACCTACCTGACCCACTGTCAGGTCATTCCAGTTCAGCCTACCCAGGTAATTTTTCAGTCCTATGAAATCAGCCAGGCGGAAGTCAGGGACAGAGACTTGATTGTCATTATTAGGGTAATTCCATGATATATTAAAACTGAGTGATTTGTGATCACTTTCCCCAAGCTCATCATTAACCTCAAGATTATTAATTAGCGTTTCCCTGCTGGCAAGAACCAAGTCTAGCAGGTTATTTCCTCTAGTTGGTTCTGTCACCAACTGTTTCAAAAACTCCTGATGACAAAAAAAGGGATTAATAACATTCCTGATGACAAACTTGGGATTAATAACACTCCTGATAACAAACTTGGGATTAATAACACTTGATGACAAACTTGGGGTTGATAAAAAACCCCCCTTTTTAAACTTGGGATTAATAACACTCCTGATGACAAACTTGGGATTAATAAAACCCTGATTACAAACTTGGGATTAATAACACCCCGATGACAAACTTTTGGGGGGAATAACACTTTTTATGACAAACTTGGGGTTAATAACACCCGATGACAAACTTTGGGGTTGATAAAACCCTGATGACAAACTTGGGATTAAAAACTCCTGATGACAAACTTGGGGTTGGGGGAAAAATCCCGATGAGAAACACGGGATTAATAAACCCTGATGACAAACTTTTGGGGGGGATAAAAAATTCTGATGACAAACTTGGGATTGATAAAACCCCGGGGGGGGAAAC
>WNWK01008971.1:0-80410 GCA_009830355.1 Cherax destructor
TGTCTCCTGAGACTGAGGGAGCAAGGGGTGGGGGAAAGGATTAGAGCTATGGGGGGCACAATGTATAGGAGTAAATGCAGGAATCGGGTGGTGTATGGGAGTAAATGGGAGTCTGCATTTTCTGATGAGTATAGGAACATGGTTTTGCGGGATGTATTGTAGAATGAAGGGGCTTGCGTGGTAGGAGGGTAAGCTCATCCTGGTTAAGGTATGATGAGTGAGCGTGGAGTTTGGATGTGTATTAGGGTGTAGTTCTAGGTGGGGGAGGTGTGTCTGTTGGGTCATAGTGGGAGGGGATTTTAATTATCAAGGTAATTTTGCGGTTGTGGGGAGATAAGGGGTTTTAGGGTATGTGTGCATGGAGGGGGGGTTGGGATGACTAATGACGCAGGGGGTGGCTTTTCAAGTGGGGGGAGGTTTGATTATAGGGGTTAATCTTTTTGTAAGGGGATTGAGTGGGTTTACCTGACGGTTTTTCTTGGTCGGAGAGGCATGGGTCTGGAGTATGAGTATGGGGAGCTTCTCTGTTGGATGATGACGTAGGGAATACAAAATATTAGACTCATGTACCTGTTTTGTATAATAAGGTACAGGGTTTAGGGCCTGCTTTGTTTTATGTGTTTGGTAGATATATTTGCATGTGACAAAGATGCACCCTTGTGACAAAGGGTATTGGTTTGTTTCAAGTGTATTTTGACATTATATATAAGTTATGCTCTTTTATGTATGTCATGTATAAGGTATGTAAGTCATATAGGGTGCACGGGAATAATTGGATGTCATGTATCTAGTGTTGCGGTTTTTGGCATCTATTGGTGTGGCATTTTTCATTGATGTACTACATTGTAGTATTATATGTCACAAGAATACACGATTTCAGTAGAAAAATAAGTTTATTTGAGCTTAAGTTATTCTGTATCAGCTATAATATGGAGTAAAAATATTTGAAGACAACTGAAATGCAATTAGGTGGAGAATTAACATAGCAGCCACCATGTTTTGTAAAACTTTGTGAGGTGGGATGCATAGTAAAGTTTGAAAACAGTCGTCAATATTCTTATACAGTATTACAAGTTTCTTGTTAGTTCATTGTGTATTTCATCATTGCACGAAGTTGTATGTCTTATGAAAAGAATCGTTTCATATTTGTATACCATTTCTATGTATCATGTATGTTAAGTTTTTTAAATAAAATATAAAAAAAAAAAAATAATAATAATAGCTGTACTAGTAATGGTAATATGGTACAAATCTTGGACATAAGTTGTAATAATAATAATAACTGTACTAATAATGACAATATGGTAAAAATCTTGGACATAAGTTGTAATAATAATAATAGCTGTACTAATGATGATAATACGGTACAAATCTTGGACATTAGTTGTAATAATAATAATAATAGCTGTACTAGTAATGGTAATATGGTACAAATCTTGGACATAAGTTGTAATAATAATAATAACTACTAATAATGACAATATGGTAAAAATCTTGGACATAAGTTGTAATAATAATAATAGCTGTACTAATGATGATAATACGGTACAAATCTTGGACATTAGTTGTAATAATAATAATAATAGCTGTACTAATAATGGTAATATGGTACAAATCTTGGACTTTAGTTGTAATAATAATAACTGTACTAATAATGACAATATGGTACAAATCTTGGACTTTAGTTGTAATAATAATAATAATAACTGTACTAATAATGACAATATGGTACAAATCTTGGACTAGTTGTAATAATAATAATAATAATAATAACTGTACTAATAATGACAATATGGTACAAATCTTGGACATAAGGTGTAGTTATGTTCTCATGTTTCGTGTAGTTTTTGTTACTGGCGTGTGAAGTGCTGAAGTCTATACCTGAATGACAACGCAATAACATTCTCTCGCACTCAAGGTCTTTTGTTTGTGCTATTGTCTTTTTGTTTTCCTGCTATGACTTGGTTTTTTTTCTTACCATGACTTATGTGTTTCCTTGCTGGTATGAAGGCTGACCTAGGCAGATATAAGTTCAGGGCATTACCTGCCCTGAATGTCTGTTCCAGCTCTGATATCTCTCCTGCCCTGAATGTTTGTTTCAGCTCTGATATCTCCTGCCCTGAATGTTTGTTTCAGCTCTGATATCTCCTGACCTGAATGTTCTGTCTCGCTAAGAGTTGTGCTAGCGGTTGCCTAGCTAACAAAAGCCTCGTTAGAAATTAATTTTGTGACTCGCTAAACACGTGCGGGTCATTTTCTGTTGTTTATCATTATTAATATGTGGTATTAAAGTTGAAATCAACCTGAATACTGAGACATGCACCCTCTTGATGTATACAGGCTGTGTATGGAGGTGTTCGAGGTGGGCATTTCGTAGTGTGTGTATACCGTAATTGGTTCTTCATAAATTGCATTGTGGCAACCAATTAGTAAACACTGAATCAGTCATGTTTTACTAGTAATATTTTCGTTGCCATGAAGGCAGTGATTCTCTCTCTATCTCTCTCTCTCTCTCTCTCTCTCTCTCTCTCTCTCTCTCTCTCTCTCTCTCTCTCTCTCTCTCTCTCTCTCTCTCTCTCTCTCTCTCTCCTCTCTCTCTCTCTCTCTCCTCTCTCTCTCTCCTCTCTCTCTCTCCTCTCTCTCCTCTCTCTCCTCTCCTCTCTGTCTCTCTCTCTCTCCTCTCTGTCTCTCTCTCTCTCCTCTCTGTCTCTCTCTCTCTCCTCTCTGTCTCTTTCTCTCTCTCTCTCTCTCTCTCTCTCTCTCTCTCTCTCTCTCTCTCTCTAGCGTTTCATTTTGCTAAGGTCACCTAATTTCTGGTATGAGACGCAAGTAGTAACACTAAAATAACCTTGTCAGGAATATTCGCCTACACAGTAGGCTTCTTCATATTGTGTAACAACCTGGGTTACGTAACCAAGCGCACAGTATAGCCATTAATTAACTTGTTCAACCTCATTAGGAAAGTTTTGGTGTAAAATGCATGGCACCCTCAGGTTGATACATGCACACGTGTACATACATTACCTGTAGTGAATATCGAGGGTTTTTTTACTCTGGGAGTCCGGTCCTGGCTCTGGCTTATTTGGTGAAATGATCAGATTTATTTAGATGTATACATAATACACATATTAATATACATGGAACTGAAGAATACTTGGAATATATGCGTCGCAAGTTGAGTGGTGAAACAAAGAAATAAATTCGAAATGAAGGCAGTAATATTTACAACTATTGGTGGGCAGTAATGTTTACAACCATTTTAAGGCAGTAATGTTTACGACCATTGGACGGCAGTAATGTTTACAACCATTGGAAGGCAGTAATGTTTACGACTATTAGAAGGCAGAAATGTTTACAACCATTGGAAGGCAGTAATGTTTACAACCATTGGAGGGTAGTAATGTTTACGACCATTGGAGGGTAGTAATGTTTACGACTATTGGAAGGCAGTAATGTTTACAACAATTGGAAGGCAGTAGCATTTACAACTATTGGAGGGCAATAATGTTTACGACTATTGGAGGGCAGTAATGTTTACGACTATTGGAAGGCAGTAATGTTTACAACCATTAGAAGGCAGTAATGTTTACAACCATTGAAAGGCAGTAATGTTTACAACCATTGTGATGAAAGCCACGAGTAGGTAAATACAAATTTATATGTATACATGTCGATGCATGCATGCAAATTTATATGTATACATGTGTCGATGCATGCAGGGGATGAGATGAAAAGCTGTAAGCCTCCTGCCTGAAAGCTGGCTGCCTTGGAATAACGTCTAGCGAAAGCTGGATGCCAAGGTATTGGACCAGTGTGGTACGGTCGGCAAAGCACTGCGTACCTTGTCATGAGGTTCGTAGGTTCGAGTCTCCGTCGGCCAGAGATCAGTGTTTGTGAATATTTCGCCTGCTCTTGCGAATTCCTAGCAATGTATACATGTGTATACATAGCCAGCGAGTATACATTTCTGCGACTCAGTGTATGTAATCTTCACCCTCCCCCAAACATCCCCTCCCAACACCAACCTCCCCCTCCCCCACCAACCTCCAGGGTCCCCTACCCCGCCCTCATTGTTCACTCTCCAGCTATCATTGTTTATTTCCCCTACCTCATACCACCTGTCCCTCCCTCATACTACCTGTCACACCCTCATATCACCTGTCCCTCCCTCATACCACCTGTCACTCCCTCATACCACCTGACTTTCTCCTCTTCCAACCCAACCACCATACTGCAACCACTCTTTCCCCAACCACTACACTGCAACCCCTTTCCCCAACCACCACACTGCAACCACTCCGCCCCAACCACCACACTGCAACCACTCCGCCCCAACCACCACACTGCAACCACTCCGCCCCAGCCACCACAGTGCAACCACTCTCCCACCCACACATAGCAAGGTGCACCATTTTGGCACTGCTTGCTAACCTTGAAGTGGCAGATGTGTCTACCACCACTACCATCACCCCCACCACCTTACCAGCACTACTACTACTACCACCACTACCACCCACAACGACCACGGAGTTGTGACCTCGGAATCAACTCCAGGTAGACTTCAGGTGGTAGTCGCACTTGTTTTTCCGTCACCTAAAAAAAAAAAGTTAGCCAAATGTGATAAAAAATAATAAGTAGAAGATAAGATAATCAATGCCCAGCCTAGCAGCACCTGCTGCTAGGCTGGGGGACTGATCGCCTCAACATCTACCTCTTCAGTCCACTAATAAAGCCACTGGTTGGCAAAACGTCTACATGGTAGAGATACCCAGTTGTTGCACATTCTCTTAATTCTTCAAAACAGCTAGCACATCGTAGTTCAGAGTTACTGTCACTTTTTTTTGTTATTTGTACAACATTGTAGATTTTCTGACCGTGTGATATTACTGCATATGCAACTCTGCCATGTGGTGCTACAGTTGACGCCACAACAAGAGCTATAGCACCACTAATATCATGGTATATGATGCTACTCCAAGTTCTGACAGGTGTAACTGTTCACTGACAAACATGCTTGAAATAATTCCTAGATTTTTTTGTAACTGATTAGTTACCGCTTTTCTAATTTTTTTTTTTTTTGGTGTACCCACAACAAATATTGGTTTTGGTTCTTCACTCGGGCTGCTACACTCTGTAGTTACCTCTTAGTTCTAATATAGTCTTTCCTAGCTCTCTTTTATGTTCATTTCTCTTGGTCTCTCTTCCTCTTGTTCTATCCTTCTCTTGCTCTATTCTTCTCTTGTTATATCCTCTTGTTCTTCCAAACTGTCCTATATCACTTGCTCAAATAACCACTTTGAACCAAATACTATGTCATGCATTAATCTTTGCTTTCTGGACCAGAGTGAATGTTGTAGTGAGACGGAATGTTTGTGTGAGGTCGTTCAACACATCCTGTGCTGACGCTCTTGCAAGGTAACCCTACACATCCTGCCTGAATTTTGTTTGCGATCTATGACAATGGGTGCATTTAATTTTCATAGGCCTACGGGGCTTCAGGAGATTGAGGGGGGATCCAATGGATATCCTAAAAGTTTTTTTTTTTTGCTTCGTCTTTAGGATCGGTTATTCATGACACAAGGGATCTGAAAAACACCACGACAAACCTTTGAACACGCCGTTTGAAGCATGACGTAAGTGACTCACGCTTCTGGTGTGTGTACAGCAGAACACACACCTGGCACACTACTGAAGGGCTCTTGTACATATGTACAATAATGAGGGCATGCACCACTCCTGGCTTAGCACACACACCTGACACACTGCTGGAGGGCTGGTGTATGCACCACACAAACACCTGTGTTGTTACAGCTGTCTACCAGTTCCTTACCTTACACCAAACACCTGACTACTGGGCTAGGTGTTAGTAGGTTAACTTACGTTCTCGTGCGAATATTTTTTTTTTTACGTGATATAGCCCACGTAGTGCATACATTATGTTATGTGATGCCTGTGTTGGTCAGCAACATGAGACTAATTGATTAGGTCAACTAGGACGCCTCATCTTGGACTAGGCTTCGAGGGAGGGGGCGGCGGTGACTCCCAGAATAAGTACCTATAACTATATATCAGTTTCGCAGTTGCAGATTTACCAGTTTCTGAAGACTGTTATTAAATCTGGAATCACTGGATTCCGAACAGTAGTTTACCAGGTATATCTTTGATGAGTTCCTAAAACCTTTCTACTCCCGGAGCCCGGCTGTGGACCAGGCTCGTCTGGTGCTTGCCTGGTCAGCCAAACTGTTGCTGATCGTCTCCTAATTTTCAATGATGGCGGGATTAGTGAGGAGAGCATAACACAGTGAAGTGTTGTGTACATGAAGGTATGTATGTCACCTGACGCGAGCAAGTGGTCACACAAGCGGCTTTCGTCAGAATGGACGAAGCTTTAAATCGTTTCCCACAGTTTCGCACAATGTTTAGTTTTTACGTTACAAATATGAAAGCCTATCGCCTTTGTTTATGTCCTTCATCTACTTATAAACTTTAATGATATCTCCTCTCATTCTACGTCTCTCAAGAGAGTGAAGGTTCAAGTTTCTCGGTTTATCTACATATGAGAGATTCCTTAAAGTGGATTAATTCTGTCATTATACATCATAGGACTAAAGTGTCATTCTTAGACAACACTAAAACTTGTACGAGAAAAACATCCGTGGACGCCAAGTAAGCATAATATATGATCTCTAACGAGGACAGATTTCAACTCCATTTTGGTGATTTTTTTTTATGTAATAAACTGAGGAAGAAGTATGTAAGAGACTTGTGGGTAGCCACGTCGGAAAAAAATGTTTGGTCTAAATAACACAACAATTTTACTTCACAAGATGAAGGAGAATGATGGACTGGATAATTTAAATTACTGGTGGATCTGCTTTTGTATCTGTGTTTTGAGTAGTTCATTGTGATTGTAATATTTGTTTGCTTCTGAGGAGTCATTATGGTACCTACATAGTGTGTGCGCTGCAAACACCGGACTGAAGGATGTGGCGCAATGGTCCTCAGAACCATCATCAGGAAGAATGACGCTTTAAGTAAGGTTACTTATTTGAATGTGTGAGAATATTTTTTTTTTACATTTTATTGGTTTTAAACAGAATTGCAAAACATATCCATAAATAACTGTGACCGCAATCACTAATGCAAATAATTACAAAATCAATACAAAACATACAGATAATCTCCAGTAAGACAATTAAAGAACAATAAAGTCCCTATCCCCGCCAATCACTATGTGCATACAATTATATGCACCTATTACATTTAACCATAATCATTATCCAACAACCTACGTATGACCCTATTACATCAGGATGGATGTACAATATATAAAACAGATAGCGTAAATCACCACTGTATCCTGTCCCGTATACCACATATCTGTCCACTCCAATATGATAAGAGCTCCAAGCCATTACCACTCCACATCCACTGGTACAGTAATGTCGTACACCAAACAATGTACATTTCTCACAAATTAGTATTCCACACACAGGCACAATATATATTATACTCAATCATACAGATGACATGCACTCCACGTATACCCACTCACACCCTAAACTTGATACCACAAGTACCACCTGTCCTATTCATTATTAACACAGTTCCACTGTTCATGACAATTCAAACCTTGTCATCTCTGAGTACAACTACGAAAAATATATATAAAAAATACACCAAATTCATGTGACAGTAACCAAACATTTTACCGTCCTCTAACATTACCAAGTCTTGAATCTGCCTGAAGTCCACAGACCCATCAACCAGGTTTCAGTACCTCAGACCATACACAAACTTCAATAATAACACTCCACATCAACATACTTACACCATAACTGAACACCCAGCACTGAACAGGACAAACCCTTACTCTTCCCCAATTACAACCCCCCCCAACCGTACCAACTTCAGTCAATCACAAGCAACATCCAGGCCATACCAAAGCCACAACCATACATTCCCAAGCAAGTCGCAGAGCCAAGCCCCCTTAAACTCCTACAAACCCACTTAATAACTCTCCCACCCGGAAATTCCTATAAGCCGAACTAAAATCCTTATCCCAATCCCTCCCATACACCTGCCTGTTTCTACATTTTGTACGGTACATTACCGCAGCCAATGCCCTAATTCTTTCCCTTATTCCCACCTCCCTCAATCTCCATGACCCACACACGAAATCAACCAAACAATGCATTAGGCCTCTCCTAACCCTGTCATCCAATCCTCCCAAGTCCAGGAACAGTGCCCTCAACAACTGTATCCCCCCTCCCCCAAGTTTGCATACCACCCCCCCCATCCACTCCCGCACCGGCCCCAAAGCTTCACAGAAATATATCCCATGCAAGACAGTTTCCAACATACCACACCTCTCACACCTGCCCTCCTGTACCAACCCCATACTGAATAATACCGCCCTTGACGCTACCGCCCCATGTAAAAATCTGTACATCTGTTCACGATCTCTTGCGCGTAACCTAAGTCCTCGAAAACCCCTCCATATCCGAACCCAATCATATACTGGAAAAACCGCTGCACCCTCTACAACCTTAGCCTCCGCACCAAGACCCATCATCCTATTCGCCTTCATTTTATGCGGTTCCTTAATTACCAATAAATTCCTCAACAAATCTCTACAGTAATCTAACTCCTTTCCCCACCACCATTCACTCATCTCCCTCAATACACCCCCCACCCCACCCTCCTCCTTTCCCCCCAAGCCCCCTCTCCTCACCAAGCACCGTCTCACATACATACACACCAGTCTCCGCTCCAACCAAATTAAACCCAAACCACCCATCCCTACCCCATTCCTAACAATTTCCTTCCGCAACCAATTCCTCCCATTCGCCCAGATATACTTGAATACTCTACGCTCCAACTCTTTCACATCCACCTGCAACAGTGGGTACACACCAGCAACATACCAAATCCTACTGTAGACCAATGTATTGACAGCAAGTACCCTCTGTCGCAAAGTGAGATCACTCGGCCTCCATGCAGACATACACAACTTCGCCCTTTGCACCACTCGACCTGAATTCACCTCTCTCGTCTGATGCCTATCCCTCATGTATACAATTCCACAGATAGTGATGCTATCCACCACGAACCACCCATACCCCTGACCCAAGCTCCCCCCCACCCAGGATCCTACCTCCAACATTTTCGACTTTGCACCATTCACGCTCATCCCAGTGGCCTCACAAAAAGTCCTTAAACACCTCCGAACCGTCTCAAAACCAACCACATCTACATAACCCACAACACCCTCTATCCCGCCGCCCCCTCCCTGTACCCCACCGTCCACTAATCTATAGAATGGATCTTGCACGCATGCAAAGAGAATCTGCGACAGGGGACAACCCTGTCGCAGACCCTATCCATCTCCACCACACCCCCAAGTCTGCCATTCACCTGTATTCTAACGCAAGCATCTACATATAATGCCCGAACCCAATCCACTACCTCCTCCCCGAAACCCTGTCTCCTCATCACCTCAAACAACACCTCACGTTCCATACTGTCATACGCCCCTTTCCAGTCCAAAGCTAAGATGCCTCCCCCTACCACTATCTAAAAACCCCTTAATCCTCTCATGTCCCTTAAGCACCCTCTACCGGATCCCCCTGCCCCCTGCAATCACCTTCTCAAGCACCCTTTTCAATCTATTTCCCAATATTTTTGCAAAGATCTTATAGTCTGCATTCATGAGCATCAGTGGCCTGTAATTACTCAACATATTACCTACCTTTCCCTTTTTCACCAAGACCATTACACCCATCCCCATCCCTTTCCCCATCCTCCTATCCCTCTTCATCCGATTCATCACTTCCACCACACAACCTCTCATACTATCCCAGTGTTCCCTATAAAACTCATTTGCCAACCCATCTATTCCAGGAGCTTTGCCTTTACTAAGCCCACTCACTGCCTCCCATACCTCCTCTTCGCTGATTGCCCCCCATACCCTCCCTATCCCCCTCCTCTAACCTCCCTACAATACCCTCTGTAAGAATACTACAAGCCTTCAACTCCACATCCACACTACTCAGGTACCTCTGAAACCACTTGTCCACGTACACCCCTATCGCCTCTGTTCCTCTAATATTCATTCCCGGCTCATAACCATCTGCACTTTCCTCTACTTCCACATATTCCATTGTCCTTCTCTCCCTACGCACTCTACATTGACCTAACACATATTTTGAGGGTTTATCCCCCCACAAAACATCATCTATACCCGCCTTCATCCTACACGCCCCAAACCTCTCATTCTGTATTTCTATCAACCTATTCTTCAATTCCCTAATCTCCCCCGTAATTGCATATCCCCCTCTTACATAACAACTCTGTAGCAGGCCTTCTAAATATCGTTGCATCCCATATCGCCATTCCGCCTCCTCCTTTCCCAATCTCTGATAAAACATTCGTATGTGTGGTTTTCCCACCGACACCCACCAACCCACCAAATCTTCCTCCCGACGCCCTCGTTCCCATAACCTACCCCACCATCCCGCAAACTCAACCCTTTTATCCTCACCCGATAACAACCTAACATTCAATTTCCAATATCCCTATACCACTTAGCTACTCCTGACCAATCTACCTCAGCCAACACCCCCCTGTGATCAGAAAAACCCACATCCAAATAACTAATCCTACCCACCACAACAGACCCGGAAACATAAATCCTATCTAACCTAGCCCCATAACCCCTCCTAACAAAAGTATGCTCCCCGGAACCCCTACCCCAACTACATCCCCCAACCCCGCACTTCTTAATAAATCCTCAGTTCAACCAACACACACCCGCCCCCTAGGCTCAACATCCCTCTCCCGAATTATGCAGTTAAAATCCCCCCCAACTATCGACACCCCAGGTAAACCCCTGAAAGAATATTAGTTCGATATACTCAGATCGTGGCCAAGTTTCCACCTGCGCACATCTCTCCCTCCCTGATGCTCCATAAACAATACCTTCCACCTTTGGGGGCGCACATCCCTCCCTCCCTGATGCTCCATAAACAATACCTTCTACCTTTGGGGGCGCACATCCCTCCCTCCCTGATGCTCCATAAACAATACCTTCCACCAGTGGGGGCGCACATCCCTCCCTTCCTGGTAACACATGGATCAACACGTCCCCCTTGGTGTAAGCGATTACCATCACTGCCCCATGTACAAGCACGCAGCAGCGTTTTAACTGCAATAACTTAATGTAGATTAACATATAACTTGACTGTTAGCAAGACTGTGTAAGCTTAAATATACTCTCACTAAATTGTGTATAGTAATTAAAGGCAAAACACTGCTAACAAAGACAGAGTATCATTGCACCACGTCACGTGACCTCTTAGTTGCGATCATTATCAAGATGGACTCTGCAAAGATGGGAGTACAAATATTATACAAATTATACATGTATCACTGATAACATCAGGGCGCACTGGATACAGCAGGTATATTTGGGATACAGTCTATCAGACCAAATATCTGAAATAATAGATTTTCCACGTTGACCTAGAAACAGATACATGTAACACCCAGGTGGGTACAAAAACATAAGAAAGAAGGAACACTGCAGCAGGCCTACTGGCCCATGCGAGGCATGTTCAAGTCACCTACCGGCTTTAGCCACTGACCCAACCTAAGTGGATGTGACCTGACCTGGTCAGGTCGGGTCACATCCACTCAAGGAAGGAGCATGGCATCATACGGCATCAACCTCTGGCTGGGTTGCTGGTCTTACAATTCTCTCTCCTTAACATCTAAAATAGCAGGTAAATCTTACAAATTTCTATTTACATTCGTGATTTCTCACATTATCAAGGACCTGTGATAATGTCTTTGATAATGTGAGAAATATCGAAAGCGCTTGACCCCTGTGGTTTAGAGCTTCTTTTTGATTATAATAATAATAATTCAAATTCAAATATTTATTTAATTTCAAGTTTACATAGATTTTGTAATTACAATCATTAACTGAAGTGCAAGGAGAGCCACTGACATGACATGGCATTAAGGGCAGCTTAATCTAATGGCTTATAGACTATGTACATAATATTTGAGAAATTGATTGAGTTTGTTTTATTTAAATATTAGATTGTTCAAATTACAATATGATGATATTACATTGTAACAAGTGTTTAGTAGGATGGTAATTAATAGTAAAAATTTAAATTTTCTTAAGGAAAATAACATTGAGCATTTTTGAAAGTAATTTACAGTATGAGTATTTAGTTTAGGGTGAGTAGGTGGTTTTTGAGAAGAGTCTTAAAATGATTTTCAGACAAGGTTATTTTAGTATTTACTGGTAATGAATTCCAGATTCTGGGGCCCTTTATGTGCATATAATTTTTACATAGGTTGATATGGACACGGGGTATATCAAAAAGTGATCTGTGTCTTGTGTTGTGGTCATGGGTCCTATTAAAGTTGGTGAGGAGAATTTTGAGCGGAGGGTTTATATTAGAGTGTAGAGTTCTATGTATGTAGTAGGCACAAGAATAAGTGTCAATGTTCTTTATGGTGAGTAGTTTTAGGCTTTTGAATATAGGTGGAGTATGCTGTCTAGAGTGGGAATTTGTTATCATTCTGACTGCAGCCTTTTGCTGGGTTATGAGTGGTCTAAGGTGATTTAATGTTGTTGATCCCCATGCACAGATTCCATAGGTGAGATAAGGGTAGATGAGTGAGTGATATAGTGCAAGGAGAGCTGATTGAGGCACATAGTAGCGTATCTTTGATAATATGCCTACTGTCTTTGAAATTTTCTTGGAAATTTGTTGTATGTGTGTTTGGAATTTAATAATCGAAAGCGCTTGGAATTTCACTATTTTTTTCACAGTGGTTGTTCTGGATGTTGTGATATCACCTATGTGCTGTTAATTATTCTTACTCCTGAAATATTTTCTTGAAACCAGGTGTTATTGGCAGTGATCTATTTATCTGTTAAAAGATATATTGACTAATAACATATACTTACACAGCATCCCCATTTTAGAAGCTTACTAATAAATAATAAGTTTTTACAAGTCAAGAGTGACAAAATGCAACGTAGTCAAGAGCAAGAGTGCTTGGTCATCCCAGCTAAGAGCTCTGAAGGTTAATGACCCGCCAAGTATAATGCTCTCACATCTCAGTCCCACGCTTCACATACCTGGGTTACAAAACAGTAGTCACGCAAGGCAGGGCGATGATACAGGTCGCCACTCCAAACATTACGATAGCCACTTTCTTGACCACAATATTTTCTTATATAGCACAAGTATCAAACTGGAGCTTTTGTATATATATATATATATATATATATATATATATATATATATATATATATATATATATCCATCCCCTAATAACATATATAGCCAAGCTCCCTGGCCATACTGACGTCACGTGACTCCACCCCCACGTAGGCCAGCCCTCAGAAGCCTCCCTCGCATTTCTTCGTAGGCTGACCAGACGCGCAGAAGCAGACAGGCTGGACTCTCTCCAAGATTACCAAATTTACGCCTCCAAAACAGTCTACATTGTTTCCCTACCATCATCACTCCACTTCGAACCCCAACACAACATTGTAATGCTTCCCTTAGTAATCCAGTCTGCCGTTCTACTCTTTTATTAGTTACTTAACTCATTTACATTATTACGATTTTCAACATACGTAGACGAATGAGTTAAATCATAACTGTTTTATCCAGGTATGAGTGTCGATTAGTACATCTTTAACTTGTCTGCTGTTAAATTAGTAATACCGTCTTCCTGAGATGCTAATCTAAATCAACGATAATCTTAGCAACCAAATCTAACACAACCTAAATAATGTAGATAGAGAAATTACCTTAGTTATATAAAAACAAAAAACAAACAGACAACATGAGATGGGAGGACAAGGGTGGCCTGTATGTTAAAAGTCTCTCTTGTGAACTAAGTTTTTCACCAGCCCATTGAAATGCCCAGCCAGTTTTCAGTGAGTTGGGCATTTTTGTTAGTGGGTTTGAGGGTTGAGAAATACCTGCCAAGTATGGACCAGTAGGCCTGCTGCAGTGTTCTTTCTTTCTCATGTTCATTTCCAGTTTTTATTTCCTTAATTTTTCCATAAAGAAGCAACTGATTTTTTTTCTCACTCAAATGAGTATAAAAGCAACTCAGACAGACCACTCACTGTAGCGGGAGGTTAAAGTGAGGGACTTAGGAGTGATAATGTCAGACGATGTTACATCCAAGGATCACAAAATGTTAATTTTGCAGCCGTAGTTAAAATATATCGGGCCACGGTACGGGCGGGGATAGAACCCGCTGTCAGAGAGTCATAAAACTCCAGACCGACGCTTTAGCCACTGGGCCAGCTGGCTACAATAAGATTCATCCAACAAGGTATATTTATACACCATAGGAAAGTTAGCATAGACACCACTGTGACCACAAATGTCATTACTATTTCTTGAGTGATGATAGGTCGGTTCACTAGAACCTTCAGAATAAGATATGTCAAACCAATAATGATAGTCTCTCAGTCAGTTTTATTGTTTAACCTGGAATATTGCGCTACACTGGCAACCTCTTTTAAGGCAGGAGAAACATCAGATCTGGAGATTGTATACATTCCTCGCTGCATGTGTGTACTCACCTGTGTGTGGTTGCAGGGGTCGATTCACAGTTCCTGGCCCCGCCTTTTCGCTGCTCACCAGTAGGTCTACTCCAGGCTACAAGAAATTTGTCGCACCCCTTCTTAAAGCTATGTGTGAATACCAACTCTACCACTTCACTCTCCAGGATATTCCACTTCCTGACAATTTTTAAGACTGAAGAAATACTTCCTAATATCCCTCTGATTCGTCTGAGTTTCTCAACTTCCAGTTGTGCCATCTTCTTCCTATTTACCATCTCTGAAATATTCTGTCCCTGTTCACCTTGTCAATTCCTCTCAGTATTTTGTACTTTGTGTGTGTGTGTGTGTGTGTGTGTGTGTGTGTGTGTGTGGGTGCGTGCGTGCGTGCGTGTGTGTGTGTGTGCGCGCGCGTGTGCGCGCGCGTGTGCACTTGTGTTGATTGAATATGAACAATTTTAAGAGTATGGATCACTGAATGACCTTTGGGTCCCGGTGCTCTGCAAATGCCACAGTCTCCACACCTTTTTTTGCGCCATCAAGAGATGTGTATTTCTCTATGCATAAGAATCTCTAGAATTCAGATCACCACTGAGAAATTTTAGGCCTGTCTTCTGGGTCGCGTAGCCTCGCGTGTGAGAATGCATGTGTGTGTGTGTTAGTTAGTTACCATTTTGTCCTAGGCACATGTCGATTTGACACTAGGCCTGTTGTATGTATGTGTGTGTGTGTGTGTGTGTGAAACACTGAAATGTTTCCGCCCCGTCGGAATAGAACCCGGGCCTCCGTGCTTAGGAGCTTTACCACTGCCACCGGCTGTTGTGTGTGTGTGTGTGTGTGTGTGTGTGTGTTTGTACTCACCTATTGTGGTTGCAGAGGTTGATTCATAGCTCCTGGCCCCGTTCTTCACTGATCGCTACTAGGTCCTCTCTCTCCCTGCTCTATGAGCTTTATCAAACCTCGTCTTAAAACTATGTATGGTTTCTGCCTCCACTACGTCACTTTCCAGACTGTTCCACTTCTTGACAATTCTGTGACTGAAGAAATACTTCCTAACATCCCTCTGACTCACCTGAGTCTTCAGCTTCCAATTGTGACCCCTTGTTTCTGTGACCCATCTCTGGAACATCCTGTCTCTGTCCACCTTTGTGTGTGTGTGTGTGTGTGTGTGTGTGTGTGTGTGTACACTTAACGATTTGTTTTCACTGACTTGTGTTTGAGGAAAGGTCGAGACTTAGCTCCTGGCACCACCTAAACTATGATCAACATCACTGACTTCTTGCCTCTTGGACTTTATCATATCTAGCCTTGAAGCCCACCCTGTTCCTTTTTTTTTTCTTGGTCTCGAGAGATATATTACCATCCTGTCATATGAGTGAATCAAAAGCCAGCTAAACGTTGTGCACTCTGGCAGAACCGTTGGACTTCTTTCTCTTGTAGAAATATTAGATTAAATTATAGGTAAACTTTACATTCAATTTTTTTTTTACTTTCATGTGTGCTTCTTAATAGATCTATTTCCTGAATTGTTTTTTGCTAATATAAGTGGTCTGGTCTGAGACTGGTCACTGGGTCGATTATCCCGGAATCATTAATGTTGTATAACGTTGTATTGTATTATTGATCAATAAGACACATGCGCAACACTTATGCATTTTTACTGGTCATAAGTTTTGCCAGTCCAAATTCTTCCTCGGTCAAATATAGATGACGTTAATATTGGCGACAGCAGACAGGGTAGACCTTGACACGTGGCTAGTCCCTTAGCTCCTTAAGTCTGAATATATATCAAGGCTGAGGGACTGATCACCTCAAAATTACCTCTCCACTTCCGTCTCCCGTGTTATAATCACTTTTATTTGACTGAAAAAGCCTTTTGTGCAAGCAAACCTTTCGACAGTGAGGAGTCTCGCACGTATTTTACTCATCAGTATCTCGGTATTGTATACTATTTAAAATATAAAGTTGTTGTAGTATTGTAGTTAAATCATATGTACAATTCATGTATTCTGTATTAAAATGTTTGTATGTGTGTATGCACAGGTTACCATCACATACGTGTGGCTGAGGTCCTGGGTTGTTGGCTGTGTCCCAGGTGTTCACACTCTTGTTGTCACTACGCCCATCCCACCGCCCCTGACACCACGCCCACGCCCCTCACCGTGGCACACTGCAAGCACTCCCTGCGGGGAACGTCAGGAGCGGGGCTGACTCTGGAGTACTGCGAGCGTGGCCGCAAGTTGGAGTGGAGGACCCGTGCGGTATCGCTGGTACACGCTGCAGGAGATGTGGTAGTAGCATGGTACCAAGCCATCTGGGCACTCCTGCACGGTGAGTTAAGAGAGTTTCTTCCACTCGTGCAACCTGTGTGCACCCACTGCTCCTTATGTATTATGGGGTCATTCTTGCAACTTAAAATCAAACTTATCCTTTCACATAAACATAGTGTGTCTGATGCTGGGCAAGTTATATTACTATCCCTTCACAGGTTACATTATTATCGCCGCAGTAATAATAAAGTCAGTAGTATAACAACTCCAGCAGTGACAACTTTCCTTGCTTCTCTCTTTTTTTTGGCTTGTGTTGCAATTTACTTGTATATATTTTTACAGATATAATATTTTTGGTAATTAACTTTTGAAGAAAACTTTAGAAATTATTTACATAAAAATTATTAATTTTTATATAGTCGTTGTCACTGTAATACAGTTACTTCCTGCATCATAATGAATATTTAAATTGCTTGTAATATTTCACAAATATCAACATTTTGGCTAGGAAACCATACCACTGGTGGGGATAGAACCAGCGATCGGAGAGTCATGAAACTCCAGACCGACGCGTTAGCCACTGGGCCAGCTGGCTACAATAAGATTCATCCACCTAGGTATATTTATACACCATAGGAAGGTTAGCATAGGCACCACTGTGACCACAAATGCAAGTTTTTACAGACAAATCTCCCGCCAGCGGAGATTTGTCTGTTTTGCCTTTATAGAACAGGTAAGTTAGAGAGAGAGGGGGGGGGGTGCAGGCTGGCCTGCTGGTGCCGGGGGCGGTACGTCATCGATCACCATGACTGGAGAGTTCACAGAAACTCTTGACCAAAGTCATGCAAGAACCTTACTGTCAGAGAAGGATATACACTAATGCAAGATGTAATGTTAATCACAGCAGCGATATCAGCAGCAGAAGCACCAGCAATAATGACAATGAAATCAAAAATCAATAATGATGCTGGTGATGAAGATCCTTCTCTGTAGTACTTGTTGTAAAGGAAAGGGAGCAGAGATAGACTCAAGTCCCACCACGTTATTGATTAAGCTTCATGTGCTTGTTGACTATGGTTATATAATTCATTATTCCTGGACGTACGCAGTGGAACATGTATGCTGTGGATCACATTCACTGTGGAGCTTGTGCTCAGTGGATCTTGCACAGTGAATCACCAGCACATTGAATCATCTGCACATTTGATCACGTACATATAAGGTCACTCACAGTGTATCACCTACACAGTGTACCATAAGTACAGCACCATAACAGAGACGAGGTAGAGTGTTCTAGTGGATCGGAGATTCCCGGAAGACAGAAATAGCAAAGAATGAGAGACAACCACCGCCTACAAGAGGTCCAGCGCTACACTCCATGGTCTTGAACCCTGCTGCATCTAGTTTTTCCATGCATTGATTTACATTTAGTGTTGAAGGGAAAGTTTGATAGTTATTGCCTTATTCTGTCGTACTTAAAGTTAGATTCACTAAACATACCTTCACATTTCTAGTGATGGGACGATACCAAAATTTTTGTCATTACTAATAAAAAGAGATATTTCATTTTATCCAGGTGTCCAAAAAAATCAAATTGGAACCTACACGAGCCAAAATCAGTCCAAACTTTTCTCAAAGCATTATTGATCACTTTTCAAGAAAGTAAATACCCCATGTAAGTATGTAAGAACGTAAATCAAGCTATTGAATCACGGAACAGATAGGGAGTTCGAACCCATGGCAGGTAGGTCTTAAAACTCACAGGTCAGTGTGTGAATTTTAGGGCTCACTTGCCATGGGTTTAAACCCCATCCGTTCCCTGATTTGTTTGCAATCGTGTTATTAAGATTTCGTGAGAACCGATACTATTGTTTTGGCCGATACTGTTGTCAATACTATCAACATTAGCGGATACTCGCCTATACCGGTACTTAGGCACGCCCCTACTTAATACATGTACTAATAATAATATCTTTATTTCTACAGTACATGTACAAGATATACAGACCATAGCTGACATCAATCACATATTACTATATAGAAAGCCGCTTGTTATGCTCAGCATTTCGGGCAAATTAGGTCAGTTTTGTCCCAGGATGCGACCCACACCAGTCGACTAACACCCAGGTACCCATTTTACTGATGGGTGAACATAGACAACCGGTGTAAAGAAACATGCCTAATGTTTCTACCCTCGCCGGTAATCGAACCCGTGTGAAGCGAGAGCTTGAGCCGCTAGGCCACGGGGCACCGTGGCCTGAGTATGCGAGCGTCTTCACTTCTATGGGGGTGAGGTGTGCTTGAGACTATATATCGTATTACTTTCTTGATGTAAGTGTTCTTGTTTAGTTTAATACTGCTTCATACTGTTGTATGGTGGATGGTGTACGGTGACTGTCTTCTTGGTAGTAGTTGTGACTTATGTGTGTACAAGACCTGCAATGGTTTCATCAAAAGCCTTGTGTTCATGCTATGGCATCAGCTCCATTCTTACTTTTTGTGTCAGTTTTAGGTTTTTGTCTGCGTTTCTTTTTGCACGTAAAACTGTGATTGTATGTATTGAATTATATTTTTTGTGTGCAAATAAGCAGGGTTGAGGGAGTGACACCACTGGAGACTTTTGGGTGTTAAGTTGGCGGCCCATATATCCATCAACCAGGCTGTGATGGATATGTGGGCCAGTTGGCCTCCACCAGCAACAGCCTGGTTGACCAGGCAAGCACCAGACAAGCCTGGCCCATGGCCGGACTCCGGGAGTAGAAAAACTCTCGAAGCTCATCAAAGGTATATCTGAATGTACTTAACTTTATGGCCTCAGTTCAGACATACCATTTTTCAGTAATCTCAGTGGTGGCGAATATCTAAGTTTTTGTTGTTAAAGAGTGCAGGTATGAAGGTAATGCGTGACAGAGTGTATTAGTGCCACTCGTCAGGGGATACACTCACTCGACGAGTGAGTCAGGTGACAGACCAAACATAATGGCAAGGAAGAGACATGTCCTCGCTCACTTCCTGCCTCGACTCAGCTTAGTGCTTCGTGTTGCAAGCTTGTTACGCTTTTGAATTTACATGACTTAGAGATATCCTTCCTTAGCACATTACACTTTCCAGAATGCGATCCATAACAGTCCGCTAACAGCCATGTACAAGTTCCACTCTTCCTATGAATGAACCCGGGTCTTACGGTTGTCAGGTGATCCAAGTCGCATTACTGCCTAGGCCTATAACCAAAAGGACTCCATTTCTAGAAATATTAAAGTTTTATTTTTGTAGAAGTGGCAGGGTAAACTCCAGGGTAGTCTTAGATGACATGAAGCTGCAAGCTTACATGAAGCTGTCACCTTACATGAAGCTGCCAGCTTACATGAAGCTGTCAGCTTACATGAAACTACCAGCTTACATGAAGCTACCAGCTTACATGAAGCTACTAGCTTACATGAAGCTACCAGCTTACATGAAACTGTCAGCTTACATGAAGCTGTCAGCTTACATGAAGTTGCCAGCTTACATGAAACTGTCAGCTTACATGAAGCTACCAGCTTACATGAAGCTGCCAGCTTACATGAAGCTGCCAGCTTACATGAAGTTGCCAGCTTACATGAAGCTACCAGCTTACATGAAGCTACCAGCTTACATGAAGCTACCAGCTTACATGAAGCTACCAGCTTACATGAAACTACCAGCTTACATGAAGCTACCAGCTTACATGAAGCTACCAGCTTACATGAAGCTACCAGCTTACATGAAGCTGCCAGCTTACATGAAGCTACTAGCTTACATGAAGCTACCAGCTTACATGAAACTGTCAGCTTACATGAAGCTGTCAGCTTACATGAAGTTGCCAGCTTACATGAAACTGTCAGCTTACATGAAGTACCAGCTACATGAAGCTGCCAGCTACATGAAGCTGCCAGCTTACATGAAGTTGCCAGCTTACAGGAAGCTGTCAGCTTACATGAAGCTGCCAGCTTACATGAAGTTGCCAGCTTACATGAAGTTGCCAGCTTACATGAAGTTGCCAGCTTACATGAAGCTACCAGCTTACATGAAGCTGCCAGCTTACATGAAGCTACCAGCTTACATGAAGCTGCCAGCTTACATGAAACTGCCAGCTTACATGAAACTGCCAGCTTACATGAAGTTGCCAGCTTACATGAAGCTGCCAGCTTACATGAAACTACCAGCTTACATGAAACTGCCAGCTTACATGAAGCTGCCAGCTTACATGAAACTGCCAGCTTACATGAAGCTGCCAGCTTACATGAAACTGCCAGCTTACATGAAACTGCCAGCTTACATGAAGCTGCCAGCTTACATGAAACTGCCAGCTTACATGAAACTGCCAGCTTACATGAAACTGCCAGCTTACATGAAACTGCCAACTTACATGAAACTGCCAGCTTACATGAAGCTGCCAGCTTACATGAAACTACCAGCTTACATGAAACTGCCAGCTTACATGAAGCTGCCAGCTTACATGAAACTGCCAGCTTACATGACGCTGCCAGCTTACATGAAACTGCCAGCTTACATGAAACTGCCAGCTTACATGAAGCTGCCAGCTTACATGAAACTGCCAGCTTACATGAAACTGCCAGCTTACATGAAGCTGCCAGCTTACATGAAACTGCCAGCTTACATGAAACTGCCAGCTTACATGAAGCTGCCAGCTTACATGAAACTGCCAGCTTACATGAAGCTGCCAGCTTACATGAAGCTGCCAGCTTACATGAAGCTGCCAGCTTACATGAAACGACCAGCTTACATGAAACTGCCAGCTTACATGAAGCTGCCAGCTTACATAAAACTGCCAGCTTACATGAAACTGCCAGCTTACATGAATCTGCCTGCTTACATGAATCTGCCTGCTTACATAAAACTGCCAGCTTACATGAAACTGCCAGCTTACATGAAGCTGCCAACTTACATGAAACTGCCAGCTTACATGAAGCTGCCAGCTTACATGAAGCTGCCAGCTTACATGAAGCTGCCAGCTTACATGAAGCTGCCAGCTTACATGAAGCTGCCAGCTTACATGAAACTGCCAGCTTACATGAAGCTGCCAGCTTACATGAAGCTGCCATCTTACATGAAGCTGCCAGCTTACATGAAACTGCTAGCTTACATGAAACTGCCAGCTTACATGAAGCTGCCAGCTTACATGAAGCTGTCAGCTTACATAAAGCCTCCAGCAGGCTCCAGGCTGACTACTGCTGCCGGGGGCGGCGCATATTGATCACCATGACTGACTGTACTCTCTACACCCCTCACCTCCCCAACACACACACACACACACACACACACACACACACACACACACGGGGCAAGGAGCTGTGACTCGACCCCTTCAACCACATATTGGTGTAGAGAGAGTCTTATAAAATTATTATTTCTGAGAATGATTGGCAATGAAAATTACCTTGTTAAAGTTAATAATAACAATACTTCTAGAAAAATATAATTATAGTACTAACAAGATCATTGTACTAGAAGATCAAGGCTTGATCGACCAGGCTGTTACTTTTGGAAGCACGCAGTCTGCTGTATAAACCACAGCCTGGCTAATCAGGAAGTAATTTAAAAAAAAATTAAGTTCCCTTTTGAAGCCGTCACAGGTTGGTAATTTCCCGTTTGCATGAAGGGTGGGCATTGAAGAATCGGGGACCTCTGACACTCATCGACGTCTCAGAGTAATTTCATTGTCCAGGTTTGGAACCAGTCCTTCCATGATTTTTCAGGTGTAAATTATGATATACCTTTCTCGCCATCCAAGGAATGCTGTTGAAGAGACTTCGAGCATTCTCAGTATTATAAATGTGGGATTGAATGCATGCGTGATAAAATTCTCTGTACGTTTTATAGTACAGCAATCTCGCTTTCCTTGAAGGGGGCCGTTTACAGCAGTATTGCAGCATGGAGAGAGCAATTGACTTGAAAAGTATTATCATTGGCTCAGCATATCTTATCTTGAAAGTTCTAGTTATCCAGACTATCATTTTCCTTGTGGTAGCAGTAGCAACATTGTTGTGATCCTTGAATGTGAGATCTTCTGACATGATCACTCCAAATACTCGCACAGAGACCTTTAGCTCTATTGAATGGTTTTAGTTTGTCCTCTACTCTGCTTCAATTTTTATTTCCTCCATTCTTCTAATAGCGGTGCAGTTGAAGTTGTCCTCATTAAATATCTCATTGCTGTCTGAGGCCCACTGGAAGACTTCACTTATATCTACTTGAAGATTTGCTGTGTCTTCGATGGACGCCTTGTTCTTAATGACGGACGCCTTGTTCTTAATGACGGACGCCTTGTTCTTAATGACGGACGCCTTGTTCTTAATGATGGACGCCTTGTTCTTAATGACGGACGTGTATGATGTCCATTCTGTTTGATTAGATCACTTAATTTCCCTTCATCAAATTGGTGTATAGAACATGACCTGGTATGTTATTGACACCATCTGGCATATTGTAGATATGAAAGAGCACATCCCTGAGCTGTGGTGGCCAAGTCGGATCTTTCACTGTAGGTTACTTACAATATAACTGTCGATTTCAACTTTTAAATATTAGTATTGTTCACAGAACTCAATGGCAGTGTTATTGAGCTGGAAGAATGGTATATTATTACTGCACACTTTGGACAGTAGATTTTGGTCTTGTCTGTGGATACGTCAAGACCACAGTCAGTGCTGCTAGTTAACAAGGCGTCGCGAGGAGCTTGTGATCTGTTTGCAAATATGTAGATTTCTTCTGCATAACAAATGACAGCCTCGTCATTTTGTGAAGGGGTGATGTTTGACACATCCTGTCCGGCACCTAAAGACAGTACCTGAACAACCGGGCTGTGGTTCGTACGTCTGTTTGCGTGAGGAGAGTAGTAACAGCCTGGTTGATCAAACCCTGATCCACCACAAGGCCTGGTATCAGACCGAGCCGCGGGGGCGTTGACCCCCAAAACCCTCTCCAGGTAAACTCCAGATAATCACATCATCAAAGAGAGAGGGGCTGTGTACCCCACTCTGGGGTGTACC
The DNA here is from genome assembly GCA_009830355.1 of Cherax destructor. Lineage (NCBI taxonomy): Eukaryota > Metazoa > Arthropoda > Malacostraca > Decapoda > Parastacidae > Cherax > Cherax destructor. The sequence continues at coordinate 23,913 of WNWK01008971.1, forward strand.
CATCTCAAGAGTAGGCACTGGTGGCGCTCTTGGTACCTTTGTATGTGAGGAAGTTCAAAATAGTCAGTGAAAAGCAAGCGCGCCATGAGCACAATAAGAGAACACCGTCATTACGTGTGGTGCAAGACCTTTCAGTCTGCTTCCAGCAGATGTCATATTGCCGGAACAAGTATAGAAATTTCAAGAGGAAACTGGATTACCTGCGCACGTGCCAGAGCAACCAGACTATGATGGTTTTGTAGGCTAACATACCACAAACAGAAACAACTAAGTTGATCAGTCAGTATAAAAGCCTGACCTCAGGCGGGGCTGCGAGGGTAGCAAAATTAGCGAAACCTGACACAGGTATATCACAGGCAGAACATAGAAAAGGTTTCAGACTTTCTCAAGAACAAAATATAATGACTAGTAATGAAGATAATAATATAATATAATAATATATTTATTTACTACAAGTACATGTACAAGGTATACAGACCATAGCTGACATCAATGACATACTACTATATAGAAAGACCCTTGTTATGCTGAGCATTTCCCGCAAATTAGGTCAGTTTTGTCCCAGAATGCGACTCACACTAGTCGACTAACACCCAGGTACCCATTTTACTGATGGGTGAACAGGGACATGGACAGCAGATGTCTTATGGAAACACGTCCCTAATGTTTTCCAGCCGTACCGGAGGAGATTTGATCTCCAGACCTCAGAGTGTGAGCTGAGTGTGCTAGCGATCAAGCTAGGGGACACTGCAATGTGGAAACATTGTGCTCAAGTAGATACTTCATGCAGAGTCCACGAGAGACACCAGGAGCAAAATTCTATAAAAGTGAAATAAACTCCAAATAAAATTTTTCTCATATGCAAAATCCAGGGCCAAAACCACTTCCTTAAAGCAGATGGAACGTACACTGATGACAAAAAAAAAGTCACTATTCGACTCTTGTGTATTCAGTGTGTCTTTAATGAGATTTAAAATTGACCATCCAAATGATTTTTTTTTCGTGAGCGAGAATCAAAATTCTGCTATCTCCATAATTTGTACATAACCTCATGTGACTTCGAACAAATCATTGATGGTATGGCCATAAACTGTGTGCGGCTATCACAGCCTGGTTGATCAGGCCCTTACCCAGGAAGACTGGTCAGGGACTAGGCATTGTCCCTGACCAGTCAGGGACTAGGTATTGACTCCCAGAACTACCTACAGGTAAACTGCAGATATATTAATTTATCCAAATCATCTAACCTTACCTAACCAAACGTAATCTAACCTTACGTAACTAAGAATAGCAAAAAATAAAATTTCCATTTAAATTTCAAGCACGCAGAAATTCACTAAGGGCAGTTCGTGTGAATCTGGCCACTGGCAGTATGACCATGTCAACATTGGTGATGTCACCTTCATATACCAGACTTCTCAGTTTTATAACCTCGATAGCTTTCATCTGTATTTTACTTAATAATAATAATTATTATTATATTTGCCATATCCCTTTAGAGCAGCACAATTTAAAGACTATTTTTGGTGTGATTTTTGGTATATTGATGCTGCCATTTTTTGTACCCAGGTTTGCCTCAGCGTCCCAAGCGAGTACTAGTGATAATCAACCCTGAGGGTGGTAAAAGACGTGCCCATAACATCTATGCCAAGAAGGTGGCTCCACTCTTCCGCCGTGCTGCCCTCCATGCCACAGTAGTCCAAGTCAGTTGTTCTCACTAGTTGCCAGCACTTATTTCGTTTTAATAATTTTCACTTTCTTCCTTCCTACAAGGTAAGATATTCAACAGGTATTTGATCAACGGACAGTGTCACACAAGGTCGTTGAATTTTTTTTTTTTTAATTTGCAATCGCAGTGTTAATCTTAGGGGTTATCAGTGGGAGTGCATGTAGAATCTCCCTGTTTTATTATATAGAACTTTGTTGTATGTTTGACTACTTATGTAGTGTTTAGAGGCAAGGTGCCTCCGTTGTGACAGTACCTCAATGTTAGGGAGGATTTGTCAGGAATCAAGACAAGTGTTTCCTGACGAGGGTCTTAGTTATATGATGACCCGCCACTGGAGTTTTTTGGTCATCTGACCGAAGCCTTCCACTGGCTTACCGGTCCACCTCCTTAAAAATTAAGGTTATAATTATAACCATAGTTTTCGCTTCAGTGTTGTGATACGGCAGCTCTTTACTCAGTTACACTAATGGTTAGATTTTTAACAGTAAACTGCAGCCTCCCCACCCACTCTTCAGACTGAAGACACTTTACTTCCCACCTCCAGTATTCAAGTTCTGCTAGCCTGTTTCCTTTCATGGATGTTGATGAATATAAGTACTTTAACACTCACACATACCTGCCGGATGTTTAAGATATTGCTCCTCAGGGGTAAACTGTGTACAAACCGAGGCCTTGGCTTCCTTTCCAGGGGCAGAATCAAATGCCACCGAGGTCATAAGATCTTGACCTCTCTTTTTATATGTGTGGGTTGTGTGTGTTTTGTGTTTCTACCTGTGTAGATGTTTGTGTTTCTACCTGTGTAGATGTTTGTGTTTCTACCTGTGTAGATGTTTGTGTTTCTACCTGTGTAGATGTTTGTGTTTCTACCTGTGTAGATGTGTGTTTCTACCTGTGTAAATGTGTTTTTCTACCTGTGTAGATGTTTGCATTTCTACCTGTGTAGATGTTTGCATTTCTACCTGTGTAGATGTGTGCTTGTACCTGTGTAGATGTTTGCATTTCTACCTGTGTAGATGTGTGCTTGTACCTGTGTAGATGTGTGCTTGTACCTGTGTAGATGTTTGTGTTTCTACCTGTGTAGATGTTTGTGTTTCTACCTGTGTAGATGTTTGTGTTTCTACCTGTGTAGATGTGTGCTTCTACCTGTGTAGATGTTTGTGTTTCTACCTGTGTAGATGTTTGTGTTTCTACCTGTGTAGATGTGTGCTTCTACCTGTGTAGATGTTTGTGTTTCTACCTGTGTAGATGCTTGTGTTTCTACCTGTGTAGATGTGTGCTTCTACCTGTGTAGATGTTTGTTTCTACCTGTGTAGATGTTTGCATTTCTACCTGTGTAGATGTTTGCATTTCTACCTGTGTAGATGTTTGTGTTTCTACCTGTGTAGATGTTTGTGTTTCTACCTGTGTAGATGTTTGTGTTTCTACCTGTGTAGATGTTTGTGTTTCTACCTGTGTAGATGTTTGTGTTTCTACCTGTGTAGATGTGTGCTTCTACCTGTGTAGATGTTTGTGTTTCTACCTGTGTAGATGTTTGTGTTTCTACCTGTGTAGATGTGTGCTTCTACCTGTGTAGATGTTTGTGTTTCTACCTGTGTAGATGTTTGTGTTTCTACCTGTGTAGATGCTTGTGTTTCTACCTGTGTAGATGTGTGCTTCTACCTGTGTAGATGTTTGTGTTTCTACCTGTGTAGATGTTTGCATTTCTACCTGTGTAGATGTTTGCATTTCTACCTGTGTAGATGTGTGCTTCTACCTGTGTAGATGTTTGTGTTTCTACCTGTGTAGATGTTTGTGTTTCTACCTGTGTAGATGTTTGTGTTTCTACCTGTGTAGATGTTTGTGTTTCTACCTGTGTAGATGTGTGTTTCTACCTGTGCTGATGTTTGTGTTTCTGCCTGTATTTCTCTTTGTTTCTACCTGTGGACACGTCTCATATTAGCTACTTTTGTGTGTTTTTATGTTTCACTTTGAAGTGCTATATGTGTAAGTTTTAATTTACGCTCTTGAGGTTGTTTTAAGAGTAATATACTTGCTGGACCTCACATAGTGTGTTAACACGGTGTTGCTCTTTCTTCAGACTCAGTATCGGGGCCATGGTCGGGAGTTAGTCGAGAATGACACTGGTATGGATCTGGTCGACGGTGTGGTGGCTGTGGGTGGTGACGGTCTGGTCAACGAGCTGGTGATGGGACTGCTCATGGTGTCCATCAGAAGAGCTGGTGTGGATCTACATGACCCACAGGTTACACTGCCCACTACCCACCTACGTCTCGGCATTATACCAGGTAGGTATAATGACAAGTCAATGTGTGCTGCTGTTCCGTCTCGTCCATTTATTAAAAATTCTTGTTTGTGGTCCACTTCCAGCATTTCTTATAGCTCTGGAAGTTTCCTGAAGTAATAAATGTAATTACCAATATATTTCTTCCGATTGTCTCCGAGTTCATATCATCCATAACAGAAAAAGAGAGGAAACTTAGAGGCAGACTTTTTTTTTAAATTGAGTAATTTTTGTGTAAATTATTTTGTGCCTTTCTCTCTTATACTCCAAGGAATACAGTTGAAGAGAATTTAATATTTCCCAGTAGTTCAGATGTTTGAAGGTATAAGAGCAGTGAAAGTTCTCTGTTTTCTAGCTCAGCAAATCTCACTTTCCCTGAAGCGAGTGTTAGTAGTATATACTAACGGTATTCCAGCCTGGAGAAAACAAGTGACAAGTATCATCATTGGCCCAGCAAATCTTTGTCTTCAAAATTCCAGTTATCCATTATTATTATTATTATGGGGAAGCGCTAAACCTGTAGGATTATACAGCGCATATGGGGGGGGGGGATGGAAGGTATTCAGACTCAGTTCAGGGAACCGGAACACAGATCCAATTTCCTAGATCAAGATCCCCTCACCAGCGTCAAGGAACCTTCCTGGAGGGGTCCAGTTATCCAGACTATAATTTTCCTTGCGGTAGCAAGAAAATGTGAGATCTTCTGATATCATCACTCCCAAGTGCTACACAGGGAACTTTGTCAGTTGAATGGTTTAAGTTTGTCATATATTCCGTTTCAGTCTTTATTTCCTACATTTTTCCATAGTGGAGCAACTGAAACTTGCCCTCGTTAAACATCATAATGTTGCCTGAAGCCCAGTGGAAGACTTGATATATATCAGCTTGAAAATTTACTGTCTTTGAAGAATGCCACGCAAGAGATTCTGGTGTCATCATCAGAGGATGTTATGTTGCTATGGTTTATGTCCTTGTCTACGTCAGATATAAGAATGAGAAACAGAAGTGGCTAGAGTGACTGGCAATCTCGCTTAGGTCCTGTTCACAGATTTTGAGGATGTGTGAAGTTAGCACTATTGGTCCATAGTTTTTTTTTGCGATTGCTTTATTGCCACCTTTGTGAGGAAATATCGGTGGTTTTAAATGACTGTGAGATGACACCAGTGTCCAGGCTCCTTCTCCATAAAATACTGAAAGCCTGAGGTAGTAGTGCTTGCAGTTTTTATGAATATGGAGGCCCACGAGTCTGCGCCTGGGGCACAATGCATGGGCATGCTTCGATAACTTGACAGGTATGTCAGACTGGTGTAGGTTTGACATGTATGTCATGCTGGTTTAGGCTTGACATGTATGTCAGGCTGGTGTAGGCTTGACATGTATGTCAGACTGGTGTAGGCTTGACATGTATGTCATGCTGGTTTAGGCTTGACATGTATGTCAGGCTGGTGTAGGCTTGACATGTATGTCAGGCTGGTGTAGGCTTGACATGTATGTCAGGCTGTTGTAGGCTTGACATATATGTCAGGCTGGTGTAGGCTTGACATGTATGTCAGGCTGGTGTAGGCTTGACATGTATGTCAGGCTGTTGTAGGCTTGACATATATGTCAGGCTGGTGTAGGCTTGACATGTATGTCAGGCTGGTGTAGGCTTGACATGTATGTCAGGCTGGTGTAGGCTTGACATGTATGTCAGGCTGGTGTAGGCTTGACATGTATGTCAGGCTGGTGTAGGCTTGACATGTATGTCAGGCTGGTGTAGGCTTGACATGTATGTCAGGCTGGTGTAGACTTGACATGTATGTCAGGCTGGTGTAGGCTTGACAAACATGTCAGGCTAGTGTAGGATTGACAAACATGTCAGGCTGGTGTAGGATTGACATACATATCAGGCTGATGTAGGCTTAATACACAAATAACCCACAGTCACAACATTGTGCCTTTTTATTTTTTCCTTCTTGGTGTAAGCTTGACATGTGTTGAATAAGTTGATGTAATCATTCCCCATTTCAGTGTTTTTATCATCAGTCATACTTACTTCCAGGTGGGAGCACTAATGCCATGTGTCATGGCACTCATGGCACCAGTGATGTGATCACCGCAGCACTGCACATCATTATGGGTGAGTCCGTGGCTCATGGCTGTCAACCAAACTCTTGTATGTACCAAGACTGATAGCAGGTTGATAGTCAAGATCTATGGGAGGTACTGCCATCACATACTAATATACAGATATCAGCTTGATAGATATACACTATAGGTCTATGGGACTGGGAAGGGTCGATGGTCTTTTGTTATTATTATTATAATCATGGGGGAGCGCTAAACCCTTAGGATTATACAACGCATGTGGGGATGGAAGGCATTCAGGCTCAATTCAGGGAACCAGAGCACAGATCCAATTCCCTAGATCAAGAGCCCCTCACCAGTGTCAAGGAACCTCCCTTGAGGGGTGGTCTTTTGTTAATTTTATTACAGTATTAAATTTTTTAAAATATATTTATTATAACCCATTCTTCTGATCATCTTTAAACTTTTACAGTGGACCCCCCCAGTTATCGTAATTAATTTGTTCCAGAGAGTGTGACTAAACCCGAATTTGATGATATCCGAATTCATTTTCCCCACAAGAAATACTGTAATGTAAATCCAATTACAGTGGACCCCCGCCTAACGAGCACCCCGGAAATCGTACAATTATGTAAGTACGTATAATATTGTAAGTGCTTGTGGAGGTGTATTTTTGGGGGTCTGAAATAGACTAACCTACGTGACATTATTACTTACCTTTATTGAAGACTTGTTGATGTATGGAAGACGGGAGGAGGGAAGAGGATGGAAGAGTTACTGTACTATTGTTTGGAAGGGGAATCCCCTTCCATAAAAACTTCAGGTACCAAGTCCTTTTCTGGGGTTACTTCCCTTCTTTGTTTTTTAATGCCACTAGGACCAGCTTGAGAGTCACTGGACCCCTGTCGCTCAAAAAATTGTTCCAGAGAGCTCTGTTTCTGGCGTCTCTTTAAAATTTCCCTAAAACGGGACACGAGATTGTCATTGAACATGTCGCAGACACGGCCTGTAACAGCTTTGTTAGGGTGATGTTCTTCCATAAATGTTTGCACCTCACTCCATTTTGCACAAATATCCTTAATCTTTGAAGAAGGCACCTTCTTCCATCTCTCTTCCTCCTCCTCCTCCTCCTCCTCTGAAGCAATTTCCTGAGCTGTGGTCTGTTGCTGTTCCAGATGAAGGTCTTGCAGCTCTTCAGTGGTTAGCTCTTCATTGTGGTCCTCCACCAACTTCCACATCCTCGTCACTCACATCCAACCCCATGGAATTTCCCAATGCCACAATACTTTCCACAACTGCCATAGGCTCCTCAGGATCAGCTCCAAACCCTTCAAAATCCCTCTCTTGGACACATTCTGGCCACAATTTTCTCCAAGCAGAGTTCAAAGTCCTGGAAGTTACTCCCTCCCAAGCCTTACCTATAAGGTTTATGCAATGGAGGATACTGAAGTGATCTTTCCAGAAGTCTCTTAGGGTCAATGCATTGTCTGAGGTCACATCAAAGCACCTTTGAAACATTGCTTTGGTGTACAGTTTTTTGAAGTTTGCAATGATCTGCTGGTCCATGGGCTGGATGAGAGGAGTGGTATTTGGGGGCAAGAACTTCACTGTGATGAAACGAAACTCCTCCACCATTTGGTCATCCAAGTCTGGAGGATGAGCAGGAGTATTGTCCATTACCAAGAGGCACTTGAGTTCCAATTTATTTTCCAGGAGGTATTTCTTCACACTGGGGCCAAACAATTCATTGAACCAATCAAGGAAAATTTCCCTCGTGACCCATGCCTTACTGTTAGCCTTCCACATCACACACAAATTAGCCTTTTTCCAAAAGAGGCCTGTTTTGTCACAATTGAACACTTGTTGGGGGAGGAATTTTTCAGCCTCTATGTGCCCCTTAAATTCCTGCACATATTTTTCAGCCGCACATTTGTCAAAACTTGCAGCCTTGCCATGCCTTACCACACTGTGTATGCCACTACGCTTCTTAAATCTCTCAAACCAGTCTTTGCTGGCCTTAAATTCACTAACATCAGCACTAGTTCCAGGCATTTTCTTTATGAGATCATCATGCAACTGCCTTGCCTTTTCACAAATTATCGACTGCGTAACACTATCTCCTGCTAACTGTTTTTGGTTGTTCCACAACAACAACAGTCTCCACATCTTCGAGTATTTGCGATCTCTGTTTTGTGAGCATATTTGCACCTTTCGCAACAACAGCTTCCTTGATTTCCTTTTTCTTGGCCACAATGGAAGCGATGGTTGTATGGGGTTTCTTATACAACCTGGCAAGCTCTGCCACATGTACTCCACTTTCATATTTTGCAATGATGTCTTTCTTGAATTCTATAAATGTTTCTCACCTTCTTTACCAAAGGGCTGGCACTAGGAGCTTTCTTTGGGCCTATGGTGGCTTATTTAGCAGTTGCAAGCACTAAAACAAATGGAATGTTATGAAATGTTTCGTATGAACGCATGGGATCATGCTCACTTTCTGGTAAACAATGGCACACTGAGGGCCGCTCACTCAGGGCCGTTCGGACGCGTTCGGGACGAATGACTATTACCGAGTTAAATGACGAAAAAACGTTACTATTACTGAATATTACGAAATCCGATGACTATGAAATCGGGGGTCCACTGTATTTTATTTTTCAAGTGATATACTGTATATTAATTTTCATAAAATTGATTGAAAATGTTTCTTCTAAATTTAATTCACCTTTGAAAGGCTTAAGTATCTTATGAAATGGATGATTCCTTTAAAGTTAGATTGTATAGGTGTAAATTTGCCAATTTACTAATAAGAATGTCTAGTTAAATGATAATACTAATAGGATTGTAAGCACATGTAATGGACAGGATTCAAACACAGGGCAGTTTGGTCCAAAATGTAGTGGGCAGGCACTCTAACCACTGGAACATGCTGGCCGCATATGATGTATTCAACTAGGTATATTTCTAGTCTTTTTGATGTATAGAAATATAACTAGTTGGGCTAATGTGATTAAGTCAGCATAGTTCAATGCTTAGAACACTGGCCTGATAGTTTTAGGACTGGTTTACTCTGACCCTGAATCCTGCCCTTTCTGTTTAGAGTATTATTTAGTGTTGACGACCTTGTTCAGAGCAGAAGAGATGTAAGAGCTGAGACAATAATATATACATATATACATGGAAAGTATGTACATGAGGGCCTAGTTCAGGGATGGGAAACCTGTAGCCTAAAGGCCACATACAGCCTTCTAGGACATTAAATGCGGCCTTGTGAATTTATTATTTTTCTTGAAGTTATTATTATTAATGCCTCGCCAGATTTACTCGAGGCAGTGGTTGAGGCAGTGGTAGAGGCAGTGGTAGAGGCAGTGGTAGAGGCAGTGGTAGAGGCAGTGGTAGAGGCAGTGGTAGAGGCAGTGGTTGAGGCAGTGGTTGAGGCAGTGGTTGAGGCAGTGGTAGAGGCAGTGGTTGAGGCAGTGGTTGAGGCAGTCTTAATGTAGAGTGAGAGGTGAGTAAACAAGATTAAATGAATAAACGAGAGAGAATGAGAGTGTAGTAGGTTCACGAGTTTTGTAAACAAACCAGTTGTTGTTGTTGTTACCAGCCTGGACACGAATTGATTTATGTTCACTCTGTGAAGCCGACTGGAAAAACATTTCATATTTATATGTTAATTTATATGTTTATATGTTACATAGCGTGTTTATTATATAATTACAGTACATACATACAGTGGACCCTCGGTTTTCGTTCACCTCCAAACTCGAACAATTATGTAAATGTATTTTTGTAAGAGCTTTTGTAAGTGTATTTTTGGGGGTCTGAAACGACTATTCTAATTTACATTTGTCCTTATGGCAACAAATTCATTCGGTAATGGCACTCAAACAGCATTCTGGAAAGAATTTTCAACGAAAACTGAGGGTCCACTGTATATGGATTAAGCAAAATGTCTATATTAACATTTTATATGCCTCAGAGTGATTATATTGTGTTATTATTATCATTATTAATGCGCCTCAGAGTGATTATTATTGTGTTATTATCATCGGTGATAAGTTTCAGCTGCTTAGGTATGGAAAAAATGAACTCAAAAGGAACACTATATACAAAACGCAAGAGGGTCACCACATAGAACGAAAGGAACACGTTAAGGACTTGGGAATAATTATGTCTGCTGATCTGTCTTTTAAAGACCATAACAAGACAAAGATCACAACAGCCAGGAAGATGACGGGGTGGGTATTGAGAACTTTCAAAACAAGGGAAATAATGCCGATGGTGACACTCTTCAAATCGCTAGTGCTCCCTCACTTAGAATACTGCTCTGTGCTGACGGCCCCGTTCAGGGCAGGAGAAATATCAGAACTGGAACAAATTCAGAGATCGTTTACGGCTCACATTGAGCCATTGAAACATTTAAATTATTGGGAACGCCTTCAAGTCTTGAAATCCCTGTGGTTTAGCGCTTCTATTTGATTATAATAATAATAATAATTCAAGTCTTGAACATGTACTCATTGGAGCAGAGGAGAGAGAGATACATGATAATATATACTTGGAAAGTACTTGAGGGCCTGGTCCCAAATCTGCACACTGCCATAACAACATACTGGAGTGAGAGATATGGGAGAAAGTGTAAAATAAACCCAGTGAGGAGCAGGGGTGCGGTGGGGACAATACGGGAGCACTGTATTAACATCCGGGGTCCCAGACTATTCAACATCTTACCAGAAGATATCCGAAACATCGCTGGAACCAGTGTAGAAGCCTTCAAGAGGAAACTGGACAAGTATCTTCATCGGGTGCCAGATCAACCAGGCTGTGATGGATATGTGGGGCAGCGGGCCTCCAGCAGCAACAGCCTAGTTGACCAGGCAAGCACCAGACGAGCCTGGCCCATGGCCGGGCTCAGAGAGTAGATACTCTCGAAACTCTTCAAAGGTAAGGTAAGGTATATCGTTATTAATATGTCATCTTCAAGACTAATAATACACTCTTAGTGATTTTAATGTGTTCCTGCATGCCAGCACAGGCACAAGTTGTGGAGTTTAAAGCAGTTAAGTTCATTGACAAAGTGTAGCATTAAAAGTGTAGCGATTAAGTGATAGAAAAAGGACAAAACAAAATAAACTCCTGACAACATAAGCCGCTCTGCCTATTTTCTGCAAGGTATGTAAATGGTGTACATACACATGTTCATTTGTACATTATGGTTTCTTATGAAAGAAGTGATCTAATGCAGTTAGCATTACAAACTTCGTTTTCTCTTATACTAACACGTCTGAAGGAGGAAAGAATGGGAAGATGTTTTCATAGGTGGAGCAAGAATACCCACCACCACCGTCCTCCCCCGCCACCACATTCATAATGACATACATATTTTATTCATTCTAGAGTTTATATCAGGTTTTTATGTTATTTATATTGTTTATTATGTCATATTAATTGAATTGTGATAGATAAATAAGCTTTCGAGCTGATAATAGCATCATAGTGAAGTATTATTTTGTCATGCCTCCTGACAGCAGGAACGAATTAATTGGATTTATATTATTTATGGGAAATATTGCTTCGAGTTTCGAATGTTTCGACTTTAGAACTAGCTCCTGGAACGGATTAAGTTCGAAACTCGGGGTTCCACTGTATTGTAATAAACAGATTTGAGGAAATCAGCTCTATTTACATTATTTAGGTATGCATACTGGTCAGAGAGCCTGTCTTAAGTCAGAGTCATCGGTAAACGGGTACGTCGCTAAGTGAGGAAAGGCTGTACTATGTGCTTTTTCCCTTGCATGAATTAAGGTAGAGGAGACTGGACTTATAGGATACAGAGAAGCCTTTCTTGGATCGCACAGTGATCAGAAAGTCTGGTTGTTTTCTACTCCTAAAGCACTATATGACCCTTATAGGTTTAATGCTTCCCTATGTATGTTATAATATACAATAAAATTCATTACCTGCAGGTGACAGCCGGTGCGTTGATGTAGCAGCTATCTACAGGAATGGACAGTTCCAAAACGTTGCGACTACTATGGTTTCGTATGGATATTTTGGCGATTTGTTGAAGACATCTGAGCAGTGGAGGAAGCTTGGACCCACTCGCTATTTGGTGTCTGGCTTCCTGCAGTTTATGAGGAATCGATCTTATGAGGGACAGTTAAAGGTGTTGACTCCGGCAAACCCACTAGCACAGCCCTATGACATGAATGGTTGCTGCCATGAGTGCAGTGTGTGTGATAAAGCTGCCATGGCTGCACCAGCTGCTGGACAGTGGTTAAAGGTAAGATGATAACCTAAATCCTATGAACGGTATATATAATCTTTTTTTTTTTTTTTCAATCTTTACAAAAATGAAAATTTTTCTTAAAAGTTGCAATTCAGTTTCTTTCACCCTTATTTCATATTTTTTTGGGGCTTCTAAAGGATACAACTGCCTAAATTCTCAGTATAAAACCTCTATGCAGTAGGACCCCCATATCTGTGGGTCCAGTTTTCACGGTTTCAGTCATCCACGGCTTACCATGGCCCAAAAATAACCCTTAATTTTGCTTAATGGCTCCAAAGTGCAAAAGCAGTGATGCTCACAGTTCTTCAAAGCCTAAGAGAAGCTTTGAAGTGTTTTCCATCCATGAAAAAGTGATAATTGTGCACTTACTGTGCATACTCTATCAATTAAACTTTATCGTAGGTATGTAAATGAAAAACGACTTACATATAGGGTTCGCTACTATCAAGGGTTTCAGGTATGCGTGGTAGGTCTTGGAACATATCCCCCACAGATATGGGAAACTACAGTAGTCCCCCTGTATACATTCCAAGCCCTACAGAAGATGCCCGAAACCACGGATAGTTGCAAACCCTACATATAAGTCATATTTTATTTATATACATAACTAATTCTTTCAACAAACTGGCCATATCCCACCAAGGCAGGGTGGCCCAAAAAGAAAAACAAAAGTTCCTCTTCATAACTTTAGTAATGGATACGGGAGAAGGGGTTGCTAGCCCCTTGCTCCCAGCATTTTAGTCGTCTCTTACGATACGCATGGCTTACGGAGGAAGAATTCTGTTCCACTTTCCCACATACATACCTATAATAGTTTAATTGATAAATTACGCACAATAAGACATAGTGGACATGGTTTGTTTTTCAACCATTGGAAAAACATCATGATAGGAGGTTGCTTTTCTTTCTTTTCAGCTCATCAAACATTTACTGAAGAGGTTCTATTATTATTATAATCAAAGAAAGCACTAAACTGACAAGGGTCATACAGCACTGCGGGGTAGAAAATAGTGCTAGGGCTATAAACAGCTAGGTGGAGATGGGATCAGAGGTGAGGGGAGAAATGGAGTGGAAGGGACGCTAAGGGCTATGTGTCAAAGTTCGTATAGTAAAGCAGTTGCTGACAAAAAGTCAGAAAGTGATTGTAAGTCAAAGGCAGGGCCATCCGTAAGAAGGGAAGATAAAGTAAGAGTGGTAGGGTGGCAGCAGCGTTGGAGGTAAATCCTGCGAGCTCGTTGGTAAACCGGGCAATCTACAAGAAAGTGAAGAACTGAAATAGGGACCCGATAAACCTCACAGAGAGGACTAGGGTGTCGTTCCATGAGATACCATGGGTAAGGCGAGTATGGCCAATGCGGAGATGGGAGAGTGCAGTCTCCCGGAATTGATCAAGAAAAAGAGAGCGAGAAGCAGTCATAAGTAGGAGAGCTTTGGCGCATGGCAGTAGGAAAGAACAGACATGAACTGTCAAAACTTCCCAAGGTTTCGACAGTTCATGTCACAGGTAGGCAGGACTCACCAGTGGAAGTAGGTCATGGGCTAGAGGTTATCAAGTAGGGTGTAGAGGTGTCCTCAGTACCAAGATTCCATGATGTTGCTGTCTGACAAGTTGTATATCAGTGGTATACAATATTAGTCAGTCAGATAGTAGGAGTAGTCAGCTAGTGACACACACACTGATAGAATTAAAGTGAGCCAGGGATTAGCCATGCCAGTATTTAGTGTGAGAACAACTGAGGCACCACTCCCACGGGCCCTCCTAGGGCAGGGAACACTTCCACGAGCCCTGCTGGGGCGGGGAAGGTGCCAGAGCTTGCTACCACCTGCAGCTCACAAGACTGCCATTCCCACGAGCCCCCTGGGGCAGGGAAGATGGCAGACCAGAGTTGTTATATAATGATTTGTTGAGCTGTGTGAATTGTTTTCTTCATTAAATTCCAACTCTTCTTATTGGATATATGAGCTCTACAGTGTACAAGATTTGCAGTAGGCATACATACTGTCCCCAATTTTCACAAGAATCATGTCCTGTGTTGAGAACTGTAATACAGTGGTACCCCGAGTTTTGTACAAAATTTGTTCCAAAAGGCTGTTCGAGTGCCATTACCGAACTAATTTGTTCCCATAAAGAATAATGTAAATTAGACTAATCCATTTCAGACCCCCAAAAATACACTTACAAAAGCACTTACAATAATACCATTACATAATTGTTCGAGTTGGGAGCAGTACGAAACTCAGGGTACCACAGTATAACAGACTAAACAAATAACAGTATTTTTGTTACTACAGTATAATTTTTCAACAGTTCACTGGCCGCTGGAGTGTCGTGACCTCGGCAGTGATGTCCTGTGCTTGCCGCCTCTCTCCTTATGGAGTGTCACCCTCAGCCCATCTTGGGGACGGCTGTACTGACCTTATTTTAGTGTCTGGAGGCTCAAGATGTCGCATCCTCAGCTATCTCTTCCGAACTGCCTATACTGGAAATGCTGTGAGTATTTATGCATACGTTTTAAGATTTAGTAAGCTAAAGAATAATTGTAATAACTGAGAATAGTCTGTGGTCAATGATAGATTGTTGCAAATCTGTAGTTATAAAAGGGTTGTGAGATAAGCAGGCAGTGTAGATGATGAATCTGCATAGATATTAATGCTCGGTATTGTGTCCCTGAATTTGTTAATGAAATGCAATAAGCCATTCATAGTGAGGAAGAATTGAGTTTGATGAAATAGTAGTTTTATTGAAATGATAAGTGAGGCTTCTCTTCTGATTCATGATGGTTATGTTCCGGGACATCCAACAGTTAGGGAAAGTAATTGCCTCAACATCAAAGGGTCATCCTTATTTTACTGTTGCTTGTTCTTTGTAGGAATGTGAAGCTCATTGGTTTATCTATGTAATCAAGCTCTTGTTTTAATTCACATATCTTTTCATATAGATACAGTGGACCCCCGCCTAACGAACAAAATTCATTCCAGAAGCCTGCTCAAGTGCCATTACCGAACGAATTTACTTCCTTAAGAAATAATGTCACGTAGGTTAGTCTATTTCAGACCCCCAAAAATACACTTCCACAAGCACTTACAATATTATACTTACATAATTGTACGATTTCCGGGGTGCTCGTTAGGCAGGGGTCCACTGTATTGAACAGTAGTTGTTAACAGTGAGGGAGCTTGTCACTTGCTGAGGATTCTGAGTCCTTTTACTTACTGTCTAGATATGGAAGGTTGTTGAGTAATTATAGTAATAATAATACTGGAGATATGTTTGAGTTTTCTAACTAGTGTCAGCATGCCTCTGGCAAGACAGTGATGGCGTGAGTGATGATGAATGTTTCTTCTTTTTTGGGTCACCCTGCCTCGCTGGGAAACGGCCAGTGTGTTAATAAAAAAAACCAATAATAATGATTTTACTTGCCAAGAAGGTATGTTAGACTTAGAAATAAGGTTAATAGCATTCATTTTTTATATGGAAAAGCCCAGAGTTATGCAAAATATTTTGGCAGGCATCTTTTCTTTCTTTCAACAAATCGGCCGCTTCCCACCAAGGCCCAAGGCCCAAAGAGAAAAACAAGAGTTTCTCTTTTTAATTTTAGTAATGTATACAGAAGGGGTTACTAGCCCCTTGCTCCCGGCATTTTAGTCGACTCTTACGACACGCATGGCTTACGGAGGAAGAATTCTGTTTCCACTTCCCCATGGAGATTTGGCAGGCATATTCTAGGAAAAATATAAAAAAAATGCAATATTTGTTAGGCCTAACAAGCTGAAGGTGAGTGGTAAGTACAGTATTTTCTGGCATATGAGGTGCACTTTTATCCCAGCAGTCTTAAAATCAAACTTCATCTTATATGCTGAAAGTCAGGAAGAATGGTAGGTTTTGGGTTGCTGCCAAGTGGTAATTTCAGTGCTGCTGTACCAGTAGACTAAACTCCAAAGACAACCCAGTGTAAAACTGTTTCCCAGATTACATTAGAGTGATTATTGTAAACTATAATTTACATATTACTGGTACTATTAAGTAAACTATCTTCAGCAGTTGTAAATTATTGTAAAATAGGTGTATGTAAACAAGAGTTAGCCATGTTTCATTTGGTGGTGGTTAGTGGTGGAGCACAAGAGGCAGTACAAGGTTCCACCTTTTTCAGCTACACTTTTCACATAAGTAGCCAGTCTTGTCCCACTCTTATTTTGAAGAAAATATTGCTTTTTTTTTTCATTTTTCCAAGAATATACATTATAAGTTAGAAAATATGGTAGATGCTGCTAAGCTGTTGTTGCTGGAACTAGGCACTATCACCCCTGGTGATGACAGTAAATCAGTAATCATATCTGTCCTTACGTATGAATAGTGAGCTGTATACTACTTCATGCCCCTCTCAGTGAAGCAAGTATTCCATTGTAAGTTAAACTGTTTTATGGAGAAAATCTATCTGCTCCACCACCATCACCACCACCAACACAACCATGGCCACCTATTGTTTATGGATTGCACCATGGTGGTTGCACAGCTGTATATTGTGTACACCAAGTGCCAGATCAACCAGGCTGTGATGGATGTGTGTGCCAGCAGCAATAGTTTGGTTGACTAGGCAAGTACCAGACAAGCCTGGCCAAGGGCTGGGCTCCAGGAGGAAGAAAACTATCGAAACCCTTCAAAGGCATATCAGAGTAGTGTAGTAAGAGGATGTTACCTTCACTATAGTAGTATGTGTTGTGTAGTCTGTGAATGTTATCTTATACACCTACCATAAATGTGTTAGTTTGTTGTATAAGATGAGCTTTAGTGATTATTTTGGTAACTGTGTTTGTTGATCATCAGGTGAGCTTAGATCATGTGAACATTCACCGTGTTCAAGAGGTTCACTTTACTCCCAAACCAACGGGTGCCAAGTCTTGCTGGAACTGCGATGGTGAGCAGCTGACCGAACCTGCTCTCAAGCTCAAGTAAGTAACTCACTTATGTACTTGATTTAAAGACAGTAAAATTAGAACCCGAGAATGCTGCTTCACTAATGATATTTTCAGACCTTTGCATTACCAACAGGAACCGACAGGGGCGGCGCCAAGAGTGCTTCATCCCCTAAAATATTTCCTTAACTCCCTGAAATAAAAATAGTAATAATAATACTGCTTTAGGTCTCCTAGCCCCTCCTTCCAACTACATAACTACCCCTAATCCATCCCAGTATCATAATATCAATGGTATATAATGCTGACAAGTTAGATTCATGAAGATTATGGTACTGAATACCTGCTGCTATGCTGAGGGACTGATTGCCTCAACTTCTACCTCTTCAGTCTTCTGATTTTGTCCTGGTATTGAGCAGCTAATGTGTGTAATTGAACAAATCTTGTAGAATTAAAGTAGTACAGCAAAGAATGAAAACATTGTGCAATGCATGAAGGATTCCTCAAGAGTCTGCCTCCTCCAGGTCAACATTCAGTTGAGGAACATCTGACACTTCATCACTCTGACTTATAACAAGAAAAGACTGTTCCATGACCCCTTGATTGGGTCCATGAATGTTCCAGGGCTGCTTGAAGAAGGAACTCGAGGTGTATTTTATTTCTGCATGACCAGAACCTATTCCTTTCAGCAGGGAGTAGTATCTCTACTGATGTCATGTAGCTCTGTGGGAAATTGTAAACTTCATTCTGTTCAGTTGGCTTTGTGATCGAACATTGCACTGAGACAACCTTTACTCTCAGCAGAATCATTGTCTGCAGCTTAACTTTTAGTCAAGCATTTTCTTTAATGTGTATGACTCATGGCACTTTTATCACATGAACAACCAGTGCTATCTCCTATCTTGTTGACTGTATCACTACTGGTCAGTGCTGTTTTCCAGATGTACCTCTGGCCTTTTACAGTAAGTGAAGTTGGCTCTAAGGATGATCTCTGGCAGATAATACACTTATCAGTGTCCAGTGATGCCTCAGCATCTGCTGTAAGCTTCACACACCTCCATGCTATTTTGTTAGTAGAAAACTACTGGCTAACTTAAAAAAATAAGAACAAAAATCTATCACTGAACAAAAATTGATCATTCTTTCTACAAGGTCCATTGTATGCTAAGTGTCCCAAAGCACATAATTTGTTTGCTGTCATCTATTCTAAGAAATCAGGGCCTTAAAAAGGAAATATTCATTGACTTAATATTTTGTGAAAGTTTTACCTAATTATAATGGAAATAAAAATACAGTAATGCCTTGATATAACAGACTAATAGAGAGAATTGTTCAAGTGTCTGTTGAATCAGAATATTAATAAAATGCACTAAAATACTCTACTATACAGTGGACCCCGAGTAACGTAAAAACTTCATTCCAGAAGCCTGCTCAAGTGCCATTACCGAACAAATTTACTCCCTTAAGGAATAATGTCACGTAGGTTAGTCTATTTCAGACCCCCAAAAATACACTTCCACAAGCACTTACAATATTATACTTACATAATTGTACGATTTCCGGGGTGTTCATTACTCGGGGGTCCACTGTATATCAAATATACAGTGGAACCCCGGTTAACGAAAAAAATTCATTGCAGAAGCCTGCTCAAGTGCCATTACCGAATGAATTTACTTCCTTAAGAAAAAATGTCATTTAGGTTAGTCTATTTCAGACCCCCAAAAATACACTTCCACAAGCACTTACAATATTATACTTACATAATTGCACGATTTCCGGGGTGTTCGTTAACCGGGGTTCCACTGTAGTTCTATGCACACTTTACAGATATACTGCAAGAGAGTCCATTATACTGGGGGTTCGTTATATCGTGAAATATTTTTTTTGAGTGGTCATTCATGTTTCTAAATTTATTCTAAAGAAGGTATTACTATTTCAAGTCCCATACCTGTAAATATTAGAGCCAAATTTTTTTCCGTGACCATGAAAAGAGATGCCATTTTCTCCCTTACTGCCAGGTTAAAGGAAGTCTACTAGAATGTTTCTCATCACTCAAATGACCCACTATGTAAAACTAAAGAGTAACAGAGTACATTTTATGTACAATGGAAACTGCCCCCCCCCCCTCCTTTTCTCAGCTGATGCATTAATGTGTGATTGATAATGTTAAATATCAAGGGTTACACGCTCAAGAGAAGTTAAGGAATCATTGATCTAGGTACATAATTACTAACAGCTCTTCTTGATCTAAGTAATGATAATTATGAATAACTTATTAAAACATATGCAAGTGTTTACACTTTACTTGCATAAATAACATTTAACAAATAATTTTTTTTTGTATACCAAATTATTTTTGTTCTTTGCAGAGTTCATTGCCAGCGTCTGCGGTTGTTTAGCCGAGGTATTGAGATTAGAACAGAAGACTTCTCAAAAACTACGCCGAATTTCAAGAGTGCTTCCTTATAGTTACAGTTTATTGTATTTGGGTCAACATTCATCCATCAAATATGAGTTTTAGACAATAGTATTTTCAATTCAATTCTCTTTTATTATGCTTGCAACTAAATTTTTAAAGATTTTTTATAGGCTTACCTTGTATCTATAATAAATGATACAAGTATTCACTTATAGCATTATTAATGGTGAAAATTCAGCTATTGATTTCTTATGTGTTGCTCTGAGGTAGCTGAGATAACTATTATGTTGACCTCACAACATCATTTATTATCTGTGACCACTACTTACATTCCACTTATGTATAATGAATCACATAACACCTGGAGTATACCTGGAGAGGGTTTCGGGGGGTCAACGCCCCCACAGCCTGGTCTGTGACTAGGCCTTGATATGATTCCATTTATGTAGGTTGAATAAGTAAATACTTAAATATTTTGCATTAGTGAGGGTGTTCATAAGTTATGACAGTGTTCAGCTGTTATGTTCAGTGGGTTGTGACCTTCTCCAGACTTTCATATGGCAGATATATTTTTTACCACAATTTTTATAGTTTTTATAATTGCTATATTGATACACTGTATATGTATTTATTTTAGGTATGATTGACTTTTAAAAAAAGTAATATATGTGTATATAGATGAAATGTACATTAAGCATTGTGACAAGATTATTTTTATAGCCTTTTTTTAAACACTATTGTGATATATGATCTGATAATTGTGATGTAATTTGATTAATAAATCTTTTGTGCATACTTGTGAAGCCACAAAATTTCAGCTGTAATTAAAAATTATATGTCTTTGAAATTGCAGGGGATTCTACGATTGTATTTGTCGGAATTCTTTAACCAGTTCTGATGTAACGCGTGGGGGGGGGAATGAGAGGTAAGGAATGGTGTGACACAGGTGAAAGAGGTGAGAAATTAGGGTGTGACACAGGTGCATGAGAGGTGAGGAATGATGCTAGAATGTTTATACTGTACTACAGTGGACCCACTAGTAACGTAAGGCTCATATATCGTAAAAATCGTGTAACGTAAGCTTTTTTCGATATCGTGTATCGTAAATGGACTCGTGTATCGTAACGTATTAGACCTATCCGCCTGCTCCGCGCCTGCGCAGGACGCCAGTGAAGCGTTGTTTACCATTGAGAGAACATTACCCAGCGCGCTCTTTCAAACATTCACAATACAGTTGGTGTCTCTTTTGGTGGTTTAGTGATTGTCACTGTGAAATAAGTCACCATGGGTCCAAAGAAGCTTCACAAGTCGATAAAGGCAATAGTACCAGCCAGTGATAAAGTGTAGCAATGGAAATAAGTCACTCTGTCTGACTTTTTTGGGTTATCATAGGTTTTCTACACATATGCTGCTATGTATGATAATCTATGTATAACTGGATTTGTGTATACCTGAATAAACTTACTTAAGTTAAGCAATTAATCGATAGAAAATGACGACTCAAAACTTAACTTCTACAATGTTTGAGATTATAGGGACACTGACAAGAACACAGTACTGTGCCACCATCTCCTCCAAGTGTAAGTGTAAGTATTTCTTATTTATATAAGTGTGAATATTTCTTATTTATAAATTAAAGTGTAAATGTTTCTTATTTATAAATTATGCACATTGTTTGTGTGATAGTGGTGGTTGCTTTCTGCTGAAACCGACTACCACCATGGCTTATAGTCAGTGGCCCTATAACCAACAACAACACAAGACACTCCACCAGTTCTTAGATTCGTACTGACATGTTTTATTCATTCTAGAGTTTATATCATGTTTCTATGTTCTTAATATTATTTATTATGTCATATTAGATGAATTGTGCTAGATAAATAAGCCGCAGAGCTCATATTAGTGTCGTATTGAAGGGCTATCTTGTCCTGCCTCCAAACAAACTCTCCTGCGTCTCTCATACACCAACAAGAGTCTTCAGTAAAGGTAAAACTGATTCAAATGTTCATTTATCCATTAAAATTAGTGCTTTATATTTATTTCTCATTGTTTTCTGTATGTAAAACTATAGTATTTATTCTTTAAAAAAATGAATTTTTGGTGAAAATTTTTGGGTGGAAACGGATTAATTGTATTTACATTATTTCTTATGGGAAATAAGGTTTCGAATTACGTATTTTTCGTGTTAAGTAATAGCTCCTGGAACGGATTAATTACGTTAGTCGAGGGACCACTGTATAGTACATTATAATGGTGCTCCCATTTTTGTACTGCAGTACATTATGGCAGTGTCATGTTAGTGCAGTCTGTCTAAAATAATCAGACATCATGGCACTGTTGTAAAAACAGTCAAATGAGTGAATGTTGATGGCACCTTGAACAGTTGAAATATTACTGTTATTGGATCCATGTTCAGTGGGTTCCCCTTTTACTGTTCACACATCAGACTTTTTTATTGCCTTTTATCTTATATTTATAACTTTTCTAACCTAATTTTACCTAAGCTAATGTAACCTAACCTAGAAATGGGCTGCAAGTCATATGTGAAAATTGACATACAGTGGAACCCTGGTACTCAAACGTAATTCATTCCAGAAAGCTGTTCGAGTGCCGATCCGTTCGAGTATCGTACAAATTCTTCCCAACCAATTTTCTTTTTGGTTGGCTGTTATCACTAATCTTCATAGGACCCATGGTGACTTATTTATACAAATATAAAAAAACACCAAAAAATGTGAAAACAAGAAATAGTTTACATTGAAGATCTGGCATGGCATGTCTATTTAGTCGAATGCTGAGCTTTGAGTAGGGAGCTGTTCGAATACCGAGGTTCCACTGTGGTTGCTAGGAGGATGAGTTGAGTGATGTTGCATCTTTTTCAAGAACAACTTTAAAAGTTTACCAAGAATAACCCAGGTTGATGGTGTTGCAAGTGTTGTATGGCAGAGGAAATGGTGGAAGTTGGTGATGGAAGTGTTGTATGGTGGAAGTGTTGCATGAAGGAAGTGCTGGAAGTTGATGGTGATACAAGTGTTGTCAGAGTGACAAAAATTGTGTCAGTTTATATTATGGCAACATTAAATATTTCCTGTGGCTGTGTTGTAATATTTTGAGGGATTAAGGCTGTGAACATAATGTATCTATGTAGGCCTATTATTAGACCTTTTGGAAATATCTAATAGGATTGCATGGAAATAATATGCTTACATGGAAATTAATAATAGTCCAACATGGTAATATATAACAAGCCTATTTGGATTATCAAATAATAGGTCTTCATGGAAATATATAACATCTATATTATCTAACAATGGGCCAACATGAAAATATATAATAGGCTTAGATTAATAATAGGCCTACATATAAAGAAAAAAAAATCACTATTAGGCTTATTCTCAGCATCTGGGTACCCTCACTGTGCTTGTTTCCCTTTTATAGAGCCTTACCTTGAGTATACCTGGAGGGTGTTCTGGGGGCCAACACCCCCGCTGCCTGATCCATGACTAAACTTCACGGTGGATCAAGGCCTGATTAACAGGGCTGTTACTGCTGACTGCATGCAAACACAAATACACTGACTCATAGAGCCTTGTCTTCAATACAGACAATGACTAATTAAGCTCTGTCTTCAGCACAGACACTCGAGTGACTTTTTGACTCAGATGGGCTTGGCACATTTTGTTATAATAATAATAATAATACTGTAATAATAATGTATGTGGAAATATCAAACACTAGGCCTTCTTTCAAATATTATCTAATAAGCATACATGGAAATTTTATCTAAAATTAGGCCTACCTGAAAATATATCCAGTAATACAGATCCTAGACCATTGCATTGTGTCTTCTGTTTATAGCTAACCTTTGCTCATTTCGATTGGTTTGTCAATCTCAAGACTGATTTTGCATTGAACTGACATGCCTGCAATGTTATTTTAGGATTACTTTATTCTAATTTCTTCTTTATATCTGATCATGTCGGTTGTAACAGAGTTGAGTATAAGTTTTTTCTTCTGTACCTTGAAATTTGGTTTTGGTGATCTTTTTTTACTGTTTAAATATAATGTGCTCTTTATATTTGTATAGAAAGTTTGTTATAATTATTGGTTTTAATTGTTTATGGCAAAAAAATGTGCACTGTAGTTACAAATAAGATATTTTATATAAGAATTGAAATAATAAATTTTTGAAGAAATAAATCTTGTTGGAATAGCATTAAGATCTTTTATTTTACTACAAGTTTCTTTAGGAGAATTTAGGTTTAAGATTTCTGCAGTAAATATGCAGTCAACTCTCAATTAATAACATAAATAAGGACTGGAAAAAAAAGATTTAACAAAACAAATTTATAAAGTATAAATATAGCAAGACAATTGTATTATGCTGAAAGAATTAGAAGATGGAGAGCAGGATCGTATATGAACAAGGAGGCATTAGAATGGGTAGGGGATAAAGGTAGGGAAGTTTTCGTTGCTTTTATAGATTTAGAAAAGGCTTATGATAATGTGGATAGGAAGCAATGTGATAGATGCTGCAAGTGTATGGAATAAGTGGTAAGTTACTAAATGCTGTATTATGTACACAGGTATAGATTAGGCCTGCACACCTTCCCGTAATGCAATAACCACTTGGGAACAAACAAAAGACATTAGAGAAATAATTAATTATATTTCCTTCACCAAAAATAAGCTGTATTTACATCACATATAGCCTATGTACAATATTTACAGCTATGTACAATGAGGCAAATGCAAGCATAAGACATGGTAATCAACGAGACAAATGCAAACACAAGACACGATCAAGCCATGGCGACCAGCAGGGAAGGCAAATCTGCCGAAGTAGTTTCATGAGTACCACATCACTTCACAGTTTTGGCGGGCTTTCTTGTGATTGGCTAGTTGAACCAAGGTACTGGTATAATGACAGGGCCCCTTGATCATTAAACCCTTAGCACCTGGTTCGCTCGTCAGGAGGCATGCCTATATGGGTGTGTGACATACGCCGAATAAAATGGTTATAACATACGTCTTAGCCCTTTCAGGGTCCAGAGGCCAAATTTCAAAAATTTATTTTTTCTTATGAAATGGTAGAGAATCTTTTTCTGAAGGTAATAAAACAAAAAGTACGAAATTTGATGGAAAATTGACGAAATTATGCTCTCGCGAATTTTGATGTGTCAGTGATATTTACACATCAGCGATTTTGCCGAATGACTCCCATTTTAGGCCAATTACATTACTCCAGTCGACCAAATTCTTAGCTATTTCGCTAGTATTACTTCTATTCTATCGATTGAGCACAAGAAATCGCCCAGTCAACTGTTTCAACTACAAACTAAAGTGATCGGAAATTGGTAATTTCGCCAATTTAAAGCAAAGTTCAAAATATTCCAATTTCAAAATAGGGTCCAGAATAAACAATGCAGTCATTCCTGGCACTAAACTAACAATTCCTCTGTTCATTAGTTATGTTTTCAGGCTTTACAAATGAATTCCATTTAGATTTTTTATTAACAATATTAACAATACGCTGGCGCGTATTAGACGTGTGAGGTCATTTGTTTACTCTTGAACATCAGCAAAAATTTAACATTTCCGCTACTTTGAGCTCAGTTTCAAGCCATTTCCAGTACTAAACCGAATCAAAATCATCTCTATTTCTGTAATATATCTTCCATTCTATCAAATGAGACCAAGAAATTGCAAATACAACTATAAAAAACATACGAAAAAATACTGCAAAGTCGCTGTTTTAATCTAAAATTACGGTCTGTTTTTTTTTTTATCTCATTATGCACTGTGTGCTGCAGGATTGGTTTTATGTGGTGCACACTTACCACATAGATGTATTCTCTCATATCTAGGCCCAAATTTACCGCTCTCAGCTTATCTGAGTGAGCTGAGCTCATGGTGTAGAACTACGGTTTGGACCCTCAACTCAAAGCCATAGAACTACGGCACGGACCCTGAAAGGGTTAGAATGCAACATACTACTGTTAAGTGTTTTTATGAGGATTGTGAGGCTCAGGTTTGGGTGTGTAGGAGAGAGGGAAATTACTTTCTAGTAAAAGTAGGTCTTAGACAGGGAAGCGTAATGTCACCATGGTTGTTTAACATATTTATATATGGGGTTGTAAAAGAAGTAAATGCTAGGGTGTTGGGGAAAGGGGTGGGATTATATTATGTGGATTCAAATACAAAATGGGAGTTGACACAGTTACTTTTTGCTGATGATACTGTGCTTTTGGGAGAATCTGAAAAGAAGTTGCAAAGGTTAGTGGATGAGTTTGGGAGGGTGTGTAAAGAAAGTTGAACATGAAGATAGATAAGAGTAAGGTAACGAGGGTATCAAATGATTTAGATAAGGAAAAAAATGGATATTAGATTGGAGGGAGGGAGTATGGAAAAAGTGAATGTGTTCAGATGTTTGAGAGTAGATTTGTCAACAGATGGGTTTATGAAAGATGAGATAAACCACAGAATTGATGAAGAAAAAAAGGTGGGTGGTGCATCAAGGTATCTGTGAAGACAAGATTATCCATGGAGGCAAAGAAGGGAATGAATGTATGAGAATACAGTGGTACCAACACTCTTATATAGGTGTGAAGCATGGGTTGTGAATGTTGCAGCGAGGAGGAGGCGGGAGGCAGTGGAGATGTCATGTCTTAAGGGCAATGTGTGGTGTAAATATCTTGCAAAGAATTCGTAGTGTGGAAATTAGGAGGAAGTGTGGAGTTACTAAAAGCATTATTCAGAGGGCTGAGGAGGGGTTGAGGTGGTTTAGTCATTTAGAGAGGATGGAGAAAAACAGGATGACTTGGAGGGTGTATAAATCTGTAGTGGAGGGAAGGAGGGGTAGGGGTCATCCTAGGAAAAGATGGAGGGAAGGGGTAAAAGAAGTTTTGTGTGCAAGGGGCTTAGACGTGAGCATGTAAGATAGGAGTGAGTGAAGATGAATGTTTTTTGGAACTTGAGCTCTTGGAGTGTAGGATATTTTGTGAAGGGCTTCAGGGAAACCGATTAGCTAGACTCGAGTCCTGGAGGTGGGAGGTACAATGCCTGCACTTTAAAGGAGGGGTTTGGGATATTTGCTGCTTGGAGTGACATGTGAACTGTCATATCTGTGTGCTTCTGGAAAGACAGTGATTATGTGTGAATGATGGTGAAAGCATTTCTTTTTTGAGGTCACCTTGCCTTGGTGGGAGACGGCCAGCGTGTTAAAAAAAATGTATTTTCCTATAAACACTAATGTAATAACCTGAGATGTTTAGTTTGAGAACTGGGTTATCTGGGGATGTGCTGAGCAGCCCTCCAGGTCTCTGGTGGACAGCCTGGCATGTCCTTGGATTGACAAAAGTAATCCTGGAGGCTGCATTTTGATTCCAAAGGGTGGCAGCCAAATGGCATTTCTGATTGCCCACCTCTCAAGTTGGTTGAACCTTGCTTGACTGATTCTGGAAGAGCCATCCTGGTATATCTGGTAGGGCACAGAGTGATTTCCATTCAACATCTGCACTACTGGCCACACTGAAGGTACTCTTCAAACTAGGGGTGCTGCCACTCCTCCCCCATCTCCTGCATACTTTTTTTTTTTTTTAAGAATAATAAGGATAACTATGATGAATAGTGATATTCATGGTTTGCATCCTTCGCTCGTGAGGCCAGAACAAACAGGAGGAGAATGAAATAGGTGGACACCATGTTTGAGGCTCACTGGTATGCCCAGAGTTAGGAAGAAACGTGGCTTACATGCAGAGTACTTAATATCTTGAGGCATCTGTAGCTAAGTGGTTTAAGGTGTCATGTAGGGAGCTAAGCCATACATACCCATGGATAGCGTCCAAATGTGGTTTCAAATCTTGCTGGCTGCAATCTTTCTGTTTATGTACTTTTGCTTGTTTCTGCGAGGTGCATTGATATACTTTATACAGTAGACCGTCATTTAGCACGGTAGTTACGTTCCTGAAAACGTCGTGTTAGATAATTAAAAGAACTTATGGGAAAAATAGGGTTACGTTCCTTGGAGTCCCCAAAAAGCCAAACACGTTTTTTTTAGACCAACAGATCTTACAAAAATAAAAGTGAATATGTAATTGTAGTTCATTATCGTGATGTATTATGTTTTTTTACTGCTTAAGACTACAAATGTAACAGAAATAATAGTATTTACCTTAAATTGTGGGTGCTGGTTTTTGTGGATGATTGTGAAGAGTGGAGTTATGCTGTGGCCCTACTGGGCTGAGGTGGATGGTAGAGGTTCTGGAACTGAAGTCGATGGTTGTACTGAGTGTCTAACTTTAAGTCATTCAGTAAGTCAGTCAAGTCATTCAGTAAGTCAATCAAGTCAGTAAGTCAGTCAATAAGTCAGTCAGTCAATAAGTCAGTCAGTCAGTCAATAAGTCAGTCAAGTCAGTCAGTCAGTCAAGTCAGTCAGTAAGTCAGTCAAGTAAGTCAGTAAGTCAGTCAGTTCATTCAGTCAAGTCATTAAGTCAATCAAGTCAGTCAGTAAGTCAGTCAAGTCAGTCAGTCAATAAGTCAGTCAAGTCAGTCAGTAAGTCAGTCAAGTCAGTAAGTCAGTCAAGTCAGTCAGTAAGTCAGTCAGTCAAGTCAGTAAGTCAGTCAAGTCATTCAGTAAGTCAGTCAAGTCATTCAGTAAGTCAGTCAAGTCTTCAGTAGTAGAAGTCATTCAGTAGTCAATGTCAAGTAAGTCATTCAGTAGTCAGTAAGTCAGTCAAGTCAGTCAGTAAGTCAGTCAGTAAGTCAGTCATTCAGTAAGTCAGTCAGTCAGTCATCAGTAAGTCAGTCAAGTCAGTCACTCAAACTTTGCAATTCCTAGACTTGAACGCTTAAACCTTTTCTTGTCACTTGCTGGAACACTTGTATGCTTACTGGGTGCCATGATTGCTTGGTAGATTTATGAAAATGAGAAAATGTATGTAAATAAACATAGCGACCTTCCCAATTATTGTCATCCTGCACGAGTATGAACCAAACTGCTGGGTGGGATGAGTGGGTGGGTGAGGGTGGCGGGGGATACCAGTAGGACTCCCCAACTGACTCGATGGTTTAACCCAACGCGGGCGACCGCGCGCTCAAAATTTTTTCCCCTCCTGCGACCGTGTAATATCATTTTTACGTCATGTTAGATAATAATGTGCCGTAATTCTTCAATCTTGCAATACCCGTAACGTGCAACATAATCTCGTGCTAAATGACGGTCTACTGTACATCATATTAGAGGGATATCTAAAGTCATATCTGCGCGCCTCTGGCAAGACTGTGATAGTGTAACTGATGCCGAAAGTGTTTCTTTTTTGGGTCACCCTACCTTGGTGGGAGACAGCCAATGTGTTAAAAAAAATATGTATGTGTATGTATGTGTGTATAGATTTTCTTTTTAAAACACATATACAGTAAGGACATACAGTGGTACCCCGACTTACGATATTTTTTCATTCCAGAATGCTGTTCAAGTGCCATTACCAAACGAATTTATCTCCATAAGAAATGATGTAAAATAGACTAGTCCTTTTAGACCCCCAAAATTACACTTACAAAACATTTAAAAAAATAAACTTACATAAAAGGGTGTGTTTGGGGACCATCGTAAGTCGGGGTACCACTGTATATACATACACAGGACCCTCATATCCATGGGGGATATGGTCCAAGGACCTGCTGTGGATACCGAAACTGGATAGTAGCAAACCCTATATATAAGTCCTATGTACATACCTATTATAAAGCTTAATTCATAAATTATGCACAAGTGGAGAATCAGCACTTTTTCATTGATGGGAAGCACTTCACAGCTTCTCTTAGGCTTTGAAGAACTGCCATCGTCTCTACTTTTGCACTTTGGGGTCATTATTATGCAAAATTAAGAGGTATTTTTGGGCCACAGTAAACCAAGGATAACTGAAACCGTGGATACCAAATCAGTGGATACGGGGGTTCTCAAAACATATATACATGTTTCGAAAATATATATATACAGTGGACCCCCGAGTTTCGTAAAAACTTCACTCCTGAAGTCTGCTCAAGTGCCATTACCGAACGAATTTAATCCCTTAAGGAAAAATGTCACGTAGGTTAGTCTATTTCAGACCCCCAAAAATACTTTTCCACAAGCACTTACAATATTATACTTGCATAAATGTACGATTTCCGGGGTTTACGAAACTCAGGGGTCCACTGTACAGTGGACCCCCGCCTAACGAACACCCGGAATCGTCAATTATGTAAGTATAATATTGTAGTGCTTGTGGAAGTGTATTTTGGGGGTCTGAAATAGACAACCTACGTGACATTATTTCTTAAGGAAGTAAATTCGTTCGGTAATGGCACTTGAGCAGGCTTCTGGAATGAATTTTGTTCGTTAGGTGGGGGTCCACTGTATATATACATGTATATATACAGTGGACTCCCGGATTACGCTATTAATCCATTCCAGAGGGCTTAACTTAAACCGAAAATAACTAAATCCGAATCTATTTTCCCCATAAGAAATAATGGAAATTCAATTAATCCGTTTCAGACACCCAAAAGTATTAAAATAAATATTTTTTACACATTAACTTACACAGTACATGTATATATAAATTACAACTAATACATACAACAGTGTATTAACTTCACACTTACCTTTATTGAAGAGTTGTTGATGTGTGGAAGAAGGAAGGAGGGGGAGGAAGTAGTAGTATGCTAGTGTTTGGAAGGGAAATCCCCTTCCATTAACACTGCAGGTACCAAGTTCTTTTCTGGGGTTACTGGCCTTTTTCTTTTAATGCCACTAGGACCAGGTTGAGTCACTGGACCCCTCTTTAACCAAAAATCTGTCCAGGGAGCTCTGTGTCTGGTATTTCTTTAAAACATCCCTGAAATGGGACACCACATTGTCAATGTACATGTTGCCAGCACGGCCTGCAACAGCTTTGTTAGGGTGATATTTATCTATAAAGCCTTGCACATCAGTCCATTGTGCAATGATCTCCTTCAGTTCTACCGTATTTCTGACAGGGCTGGCACTAGGAGCTTTCTTTGGACCCATAGTGGCTTATTTAGCAGTTGCAGGCACTAAAAACAGTGGAAAAATGACAAAATGTATGGTATGAATGCGTGGGTGGTGGCGGTGGCGCTCACTCGCTAGTAAACAATGGCACACTGCTGTCCCAGGGCACGTGTACGCGTCCAAGACGAATAGCGTATGCCGAGCGGATCATCGTAAACTGAGCCAATATTTTTACGGAAAAATGTATCGCTAACCGAATTTAGTGTAATCCGACGCCATCGTAATCCGGGGGTCCACTGCGTTCCTGTCACAAGGTTCGTAGGGTCGAGTCTCCGTCGGCCAGAGATCAGTGTTTGTGAATATTTCGCCTGCTCTTGCGAATTCCTAGCATTGTATAAATCTCTAGTTGTGTCGATGCATGCAGGGGATGAGATGAAAAGCTGTAAGCCACCTGCCTGAAAGCTGGGTGCCTTGGATCAACGTCTAGCGTGAGCTGGATGCCAGGTATTGGTCCAGTGGTACGGTCGGTAAGCACTGCGT
The DNA here is from genome assembly GCA_009830355.1 of Cherax destructor. Classification (NCBI taxonomy): domain Eukaryota; kingdom Metazoa; phylum Arthropoda; class Malacostraca; order Decapoda; family Parastacidae; genus Cherax; species Cherax destructor. Next base: position 55,166 of record WNWK01008971.1, read on the forward strand.
TCCTGTCACAAGGTTCGTAGGGTCGAGTCTCCGTCGCCAGAGATCAGTGTTTGTGAATATTTCGACTGCTCTTGGAATTCCTAGCATTGTATAAATCTCTAGTTGTGTCGATGCATGCAGGGGATGAGATGAAAAGCTGTAAGCCACCTGCCTGAAAGCTGGGTGCCTTGGATCAACGTCTAGCGTGAGCTGGATGCCAAGGTATTGGTCCAGTGTGGTACGGTCGGTAAAGCACTGCGTTCCTGTCACAAGGTTCGTAGGGTCGAGTCTCCGTCGGCCAGAGATCAGTGTTTGTGAATATTTCGCCTGCTCTTGCGAATTCCTAGCATAATATATATACAGTGGTACCCCGACTTACGATGGTCCCCAAACACACCCATTTATGTAAGTTTATTTTTTTAAATGCTTTTGTAAGTGTAATTTTGGGGGTCTAAACGGACTAGTCTATTTTACATCATTTCTTAAGGAGATAAATTCGTTTGGTAATGGCACTTCAACAGCATTCTGGAATGAAAAAATATCGTAAGTCGGGGTACCACTGTATATATATATATATATATATATATATATATTTTTTATTATTTTTTTATTAACACATCGGCCGATTCCCACCAAGGCAGGGTGGCCCGAAAAAGAAAAACTTTCATCATCATTCACTCCATCACTGTCTTGCCAGAAGGGTGCTTTACACTACAGTTATAAAACTGCAACATTTACACCCTCCTTCAGAGTGCCGGCACTGTACTTCCCATCTCCAGAACTCAAGTCCGGCCTGCCGGTTTCCTGAATCCTTCATAAATGTTACTTTGCTCACACTCCAACAGCACGTCAAGTATTAAAAACCATATGCCTCCATTCACTCCTATCAAATACGCTCACACATGCTTGCTGGAAATCCAAGCCCCTCGCACACAAAACTTCCTTTACCCCCTCCCTCCAACCTTTCCTAGGCCGACCCCTACCCCGCCTTCCCTCCACTACAGATTTATACACTCTCGAAGTCACTCTGTCTCGTTCCATTCTCTCTACATGTCCAAACCACCTCAACAACCCCTCCTCAGCTCTCTGGACAATCGTTTTGGTAATCCCGCACCTCCTCCTAATTTCCAAACTCCGAATTCTCTGCATTATATTCACACCACACATTGACCTCAGACATGACATCTCCACTGCCTCCAGCCTTCTCCTCGTTGCAACATTCATCACCCATGCTTCACACCCATATAAGAGCGTTGGTATAACTATACTCTCATACATTCCCCTCTTTACTTCCATGGACAAGGTTCTTTGTCTCCACAGACTCCGAAGTGCTCCACTCACCCTTTTCCCCTCATCAATTCTATGATTCACCTCATCCTTCATAGACCCATCCGCCGACATGTCCACTCCCAAATATCTGAATACATTCACCTCCTCCATACTCTCTCCCTCCAATCTGATATCAATCTTTCGTCACCTATTCTTTTTGTTATCCTCATCACCTTACTCTTTCCTATATTCACTTTCAATTTTCTTCTTTTACACACCCTACCAAATTCATCCACCAACCTCTGCAGCTTCTCTTCAGAATCTCCCAAAAGCACAGTGTCATCAGCAAAAAGCAACTGTGACAACTCCCACTTTGTATTTGCTTCTTTATCTTTTAGCCCAACACCTCTTGCCAAGACCCTCGCATTCACTTCTCTTACAACCCCATCTATAAATATATTGAACAACCACGGTGACATCACACATCCTTGTCTAAGGCCCACTTTTACTGGAAATAGTCCCTTCCCTCCTACACACTCTAACCTGAGCCTCACTATCCTCATAAAAACTCTTCACTGCTTTCAGTAACCTTCCTCCTATTCCATACACCTGCAACATCTGCCACATTGCCCCCTATCTACCCTATCATACGCCTTTTCCAAATCCATAAATGCCACAAAAACATCTTTACCCTTATCCAAATACTGTTCACCTATATGTTTCACTGTAAACACTTGGTCTACACACCCCTACCTTTCCTAAAGCCCCTTGTTCATCTGCTATCCTGCTTTCTGTTTTACTCTTAATTCTTTCAATAATAACTCTACCATACACTTTACCAGGTACACTCAACAGACTTATTCCCCTATAATTTTTGCACTCTCTTTTGTCCCCTTTGCCTTTATACAAAGGAACAATACACGCTCTCTGCCAATCCCTAGGTACCTTACCCTCTTCCATACATTTATTAAATAATAGCACCAACCACTCCAAAATTATATCCCCACCTGCTTTTAACATTTCTATCTTTATCCCATCAATCCCAGCTGCCTTACCCCCTTTCATTCTACCCACTGCCTCACGAACTTCCCTACACCCACAACTGGCTCTTCCACACTCCTACAAGATGTTATTCCTCCTTGCCCTACACACGAAATCACAGCTTCCTGTCTTCATCAACATTTAACAAATCCTCAAAATATTCTCTCCATCTTCCCGATACCTCTAACTCTCCATTTAATAACTCTCCTCTCCTATTTTTAACTGTCAAATCCATTTGTTCTCTAGGCTTCCTCAACTTATTAATCTCATTCCAAAACTTTTCTTATTTTCAACAAAATTTGCTGATAACATCTCACCCACTCTCTCATCTGCTCTCTTTTTACATTGCTTCACCACTCTTTTAACCTCTCTTTTCTCTCCATATACTCTTCCCTCCTTGCATCACTTCTACTTTGTAAAAACCTCTCATATGCTAACTTTTTCTCCCCTTTCTACTCTCTTTACATCATCATTCCACCAATCGCTCCTCTTCCCTCCCCCACCCACTCGCCTGTAACCACAAACTTCTGCTGAACACTCTAACACTACATTTTAAATCTACCCCATACATTTTCGACCCCATTGCCTACACTCTCACTAGCCCATCTATCCTCCAATAGTTGTTTATATCTTACCCTAACTGCCTCCTCTTTTAGTTTATAAACCTTCACCTCTCTTTTACTTACTGATTCTATTTTCCTTGTATCCCATCTACCTTTTACTCCCACTGTAGCTATAACTAAAAAGTGATCTGATATATCTGTAGCCCCTCTATAAACATGTACATCCTGAAGTCTACTCAACAGTCTTTTATCTATCAATACATAGTCCAACAAACTACTGTCATTACGCCCTACATCATATCTTGTATACTTATTTATCCTCTTTTTCTTAAAATATGTATTACCTATAACTAAACCCCTTTCTATACAAAGTTCAATCAAAGGGCTCCCATTATCATTTACACCTGGCACCCCAAACTTACCTACTACACCCTCTCTGCATGTTTCTCCCACTTTAGCATTTAGGTCCCCTACCACAATTACTCTCTCATTTGGTTCAAAAGTTCCTATACATTCGCTTAACATCTCCCAAAATCTCTCTCTCTCCTCTACACTCCTCTCTTCTCCAGGTGCATACACGCTTATTATGACCCACTTTTCGCATCCGACCCTTATTTTAATCCACATAATCCTTGAATTTACACATTTATATTCCCTCTTTTCCTTCCATAACTGATCCTTCAACATTATTGCTACCCCTTCCTTAGCTCTAACTCTCTCAGATACTCCTGACTTAATCCCATTTATTTCTCCCCACTGAAACTCGCCTACCCCTTCAGCTTTGTTTCGCTTAGGGCCAGGACATCCAACTTCTTTTCATTCATAGCATCGGCAATCATCTCTTTCTTATCATCCGCACTACATCCACGCACATTCAGACAACCCAATTTTATAAAGTTTTTCTTCTTCTCGTTTTTAGTAGATTTGTACAGGAGAAGGGTTACTAGCCCATTGCTCCCGGCATCTTAGTCGCCTCATACGACACGCATGGCTTACGGAGGAAAGATTCTTTTCCACTTCCCCATGGACAATAGAGAAAATAAAAGGAACAAGAGCTATTAAGAAAAAGAAGAAAAACCTAGATGTGTGTATGTATATATATGCATGTGTATGCCAGTGTAGTGTGACCTAAAGTGTAAGTAGAAGTAGCTAGATATACCTGTTATCCAGCGTGTTTATGAGACAGAAAAAAGACACCAGCAATCCTACCATCATGTAAAACAGTTTCAGGTTTCTGTTTCACAGTCACCTGGCAGGACGGTAGTACCTCCCTGGGTGGTTGCTGTCTACCAACCTACTACCTATAAATATATATATATATTATATACAGTGGACCCCCGCCTAACGAGCAAAATTCATTCCAGAAGCCTGCTCAAGTGCCATTACCGAACGAATTTACTTCCTTAAGAAATAATGTCACGTAGGTTAGTCTATTTCAGACCCCCCAAAAATACACTTCCACAAGCACTTACAATATTATACTTACATAATTGTACGATTTCCGGGGTGTTCATTACTCGGGGGTCCACTGTATATATATATATATATATATAATATATATATACACACACATTTTTGAACACACTGGCTGTCTTCCACAAAGGCAGGATGACCCAAAAAAGAAACATTTTCACCATCATTCACACTATGACTGTCCTTCCAGAGGCACATGGATATGACAGTTCAGATGATTCTCCAAACAGCAAATATCCCCACCCCTCCTTTAGAGTGCAGGAACTGTACATTTCACCCCCAGGACTCAAGTCTGGCTAACTTGCTACTCTGAATCCTTTCACAAGATGTAACACTGCTCACACACCAACAGCACATCAGGCCCCAAAAACAAATTGCTATTTACCCATTTACTATGAGCTGTTCATGCATCAGAGATAAGGTGATAAAATTATCTGAGGGCAGGTGATGACATTATCTGAGAACTTGTAAATAACAAAAAGGCACAATACCGTGACTGGAACAATACACAAATAACACGCAGATAGGAGAGAGGAGGTTACAACGACGTTTCGGTCCGACTTGGACCAAGTCGGACCAAAACATCGTCGTAAGCTCCTCTCTCCTATGTGTGGGTTATTTGTGTACTGAGAACCTGTGCTTGAGCAAGTCTGCAGGCAGCCATCAAGCAGCTCACATGTCCTGCAAGCTCCTTGCCTCATCTTTCTTTTGCTTTATGGTAGCACACATGCTTGTTGGTAAGTCAGGCTGCTTTCTTTTCGAACTGTGAAGCTGCAGCCCATAGAGATGAATTTTAGGTATGGGAGAAATTTATATTGATGGTTTTGTGTCAAAGAGACAGTGTACCAAAGAGTATCTGAATTTACACAACGGGAGAAGAGGTAAAAAAATCTGAGTGAGCAATATACCTTCAAGACAATGGAAACAAACAATATCCATGTTGGCTTTGAGAGGGAGCAGAACTGTGTTAACCAATAGCTGTGATCTTCAAGTCCAATGAGAGAAGGCAGCTATCAGAGGTCTGGAAAAAAAAAAGTGAATTCAGTCATGACATTTAAAAAGGGACAGATGGGCAGTATTAAACTACTGGCCAGTTCCACTTGACTAGTATTTAAGGTTAAGAAGATTATTAAGTAAGTTTATTTAGGTATACACAAATACAGTTACATAGATTATCATACATAGCAGCATATGTGTAGAGAACCTAGAATAACCCAAAAAAGTCAAAGTTACTTATTTCCATTGGGGTCCTTTACTTATTTCCATCAGAGAAGTAGTGGAAGGTTATGGGAAAGATTATCAGAAAAGTAGTGGAACACCCAGAAAGGAGTGGGTACATTAACAGCCAGCATGATTTTAGAGATAGTAAATCCGGTCTCTCAAATCTGTGAGGGTTCTATGACAAGGTAAGAAAAGCTTGGCAAAAAAAAGCTGAGCAAATTGCATATTTTTTACTAAAAAAAGGCGTTCAGTGTAGTACTGCACACAAGGCCAGGACAAAAGTTAAGGAGTAGGCAGGAATAACAAGAAAAAAAACTATAATGAATCAAGAATACTTAACAGAAAGAAAACACAGTTTTTGTCTGGGAGCTGATGTTGGAATAAGCTGTGTGATGAGTGGGGGCTCCACAATGGTCAGTAGTGGAGCTGGTATTGTTTCTTGTGTATGTAAATGACATAAGAAATTTGTGTGAAATTAATGAGAATACAAAAAGGAAAGACTTGAAATAGATCTGAAAAACCTCAAGGAGTGGTCTGACAAGTGGCTACTGGAATATAACTATGGAAACCAGGAAGGACAAAGCCTTCCGGTAACAACGGACAGACTCAAAAGACCAAGACTGCAGACCTTCCTGAAAGAGAAAACCTGCATGGCGAGCATAGTTCCAAACATATTGCCCAAGGTGCACATCAACCAAACCACCAGAGCAAATGCACGACCAGAAAAATTTAGGATGGTTTTCAGGTACCTCAACAAGGAGTCATTCATGCTACTCTATAGCTATACACCATTTGTCGGGCACTTCTTAAAGCATGCAGCACAGGTCTTACTGCAAATATTTGCAATAAGGAGCTATGGGAAGAGGATAAAGGAGCTAAATTTGTTGACATTAGAAGACAAAAGGATCAGGGGTGACATCATGATGTACAAAATACTGGGAGAGACTGACAGGGTGGCAATGCAAATCTGTTTGAGAGGCTCAGCCAGAGGCTCGGGTACTACACGAGGGTACAACTGGAAGTTTAAAACACAGATGATTAACAGGGATGTTAGGAAACATTCTTCAGCTTTAGTGTGGTCAGGAAGTGGAGCAATCTAGATAGCAATCTCACCTTCAAGGACCATAACAAAGTAGCAATTGCATCTGCTCGAAAAATGACAGGATGGATAATGAGAACCTTCAAAACCAGGGATGCCAAGCCCATGTTGACACTTTACAGATCGCTTGTTCTATCTAGGATGGAATATTGCTGCACACTAACTGCACCTTTCAAGGCGGGTGAAATTGCTAACCTTGAAAATGTGCAGAGAACCTTCACCGCACGCATAAGTGCGATAAACCACCCCAACTATTGGGAACGCTTGAAGTTCCTAAACCTGTACTCTCTAGAACGCAGGCGGGAGAGATACATTATTATATACACATGGAAAATTCTCGAGGGATTAGTACCAAACTTGCACACAAAAATCACTCCCTAAGAAAGCAAAAGACTCGGCAGGCGATGTAACATCCCCCCAATGAAGAGCAGGGGTGCCACTAGCACGTTGAGGGACAACACAATAAGTGTCAGGGGCCCAAGATTGTTCAACTGCCTCCCAGCATACATCAGGGATTACCAACAAACCCTGGCTGTCTTCAAGCAGGCACTGGACAGGCACCTAAAGTCGGTACCTGACCAGCCAGGCTGTGGTTCGTACGTTGGACTGCGTGCGGCCAGCAGTAACAGCCTGGTTGATCAGGCTCTGGTCCAACAGTAGGCCTGGTCACAGACCTGGAACTCTCTCCAGGTAGACTCCAGGTAGGTAGGCAAAGTGGTAGGGGGAAGAATACATACATAATATAATAATAATAATATCTTTATTTTTACAAGTACATGTACAAGGTATATAGGCCTAGCTGACATCTATGACATACTACTATATAGAAAGCCCTTTGTTACCTGGAGTTTACCTGGAGAGAATTCCAGGGGTCAACGCCCCTGCAGCCTGGTCTGTGACCAGGCCTCATGTTGGACCAGAGCCTGATCAACCAGGCTGTTACTGCTGGCTGCACACAGTCCAACGTACGAACCACAGCCTGGGTGGTCAGGTACCGACTTTAGGTGCCTGTCCAGTGCCTGCTTGAAGACAGCCAGGGGTTTGTTGGTAATCCCCCTGATGTATGCTGGGAGGCAGTTGAACAATCTTGGGCCCCTGACACTTATTGTGTTGTCCTTCAACGTGCTAGTGGCACCCCTGCTCTTCATTGGTGGGATGTTACATCGCCTGCCGAGTCTTTTGCTTTCGTAGGGAGTGATTTTCGTGTGCAAGTTTGGTACTAATCCCTCGAGAATTTTCCATGTGTATATAATAATGTATCTCTCCCGCCTGCGTTCTAGAGAGTACAGGTTTAGGAACTTAAAGCGTTCCCAGTAATTGAGGTGGTTTATCGCACTTATGCGTGCCGTGAAGGTTCTCTGCACATTTTCAAGGTCAGCAATTTCACCCGCCTTGAAAGGTGCAGTTAGTGTGCAGCAATATTCCAGCCTAGATAGAACAAGCGATCTGTAAAGTGTCAACATAGGCTTGGCATCAATTTTGTCCCAGGATGCGACCAGTGGCAGGAACAAAAAATAATGGTTCTCCACATCAAATTAAGAGGAATAAGTACCTTAGTAAGAGTGGCCTAGCTAATAATGGGTTAACACCCAGGTACTTATTTTACTGATAGGTGAACATGGGCAGTAGGTGCCTTAATGAAACACGTCCTTATATTTCCACCTATACAATAGAGCTACAAACACACACAGGGCCAGGTGCTGAGACTCGACCCCTGCAACCACATATAAATGAGTACACACACACAGTTGTACACAGTAAGTGTAACTTGTAAAGCTGTGTTCAGTCACACTGCACCTACAAATGCAAAATCACAGAATCTACTTTCATAGGTACCACACCTAATTTTAACATTTCACAAGGACAATTATAACTAGATGTTATCTCAAAATGTATCCTTAAACAGTAAATACCATCACCTAACTTGATACAGAACGCAGCACGAAGTAGGTTGAGGTCACTTCAAGACCTGACACACCTCTTGCTCCCTGACATGTCTTCCCAAACACTGACCTCAAGCTCCATACTACACTGGACAGTGTTTATTAAACTTTCACAGGTTATTACTCACCAGTATCTATGTTATAGCGTGTAAAAGTGTCTTCTGATAGGCTTCAAATGTTCAAAAAATATTTAGCTAAATTTGAAACCTATACCGAGCACTGCGATATTCCTATCGCTGGTACTGAGATAGAGGGGGCTAATATTTACGGGATCTAATTATATTTATGGGAAAGCACTAAACTCGAAGGGAGGCAATCATTCTCGATCCAAGGAAAAAGAGGGTAACTTTAATTCCTTGGAACAAAAGCCTTTCACCTGCACTGAGGTACTTTAGAAAATATAATGTTGGCACAATACAGGTTTGTTCAGTTTATAAGTCGTTTACTGCATCTTCCGAGTTCCGTAATGTTTACTCCATCAATCTTCTGTGTTCCGTAATGTTTACTCCATCAATCTTCTGTGTTCCGTAATGTTTACTCCATCAATCTTCTGTGTTCCGTAATGTTTACTCCGTCAATCTTCCGTGTTCCGTAATGTTTACTCCGTCAATCTTCCGTGTTCCGTAATGTTTACTCCGTCAATCTTCCGTGTTCGGTAATGCTTACTCCATCTTTCATCCATGTTCCTTCCATAGTGTTTCCTCCAGCTTTCGCGTTCCTTCCTCAGTGTTCATTCTGTTTTTCTTGGATACCGACAAACTTTAATAAATGTCCTCAACGGTACAGTGTGCTTTTTCCACAAGTACCAGCATGTACACATAAATATGGTTAAGACAAAATGTCTACAAGTACATAAGCTTCCAAAATTCTCTATGTATGGACTTTCTTCTAAATTAAACATTGTCTACACAGGCATGAAAGAATAAAGTACCTGTGGAAAATATTGGTATTTTCCGAAAGTTGTAATTGATAAACTTTCCAATATGAATAGATATCATTCATGTGTTGCTGGTGGCTTAACATTAACTGAAAGGAACCAACGAATTCACACGCATGCGCGAGATGCCTCGTGAAGTGGGCAGTCAGCTGGGCAGGGAGGGGCAGAGAGGGGAATAGGCAGAGAGTGAACGACGAGCCTAGCGACCCGATTTCAGGTGACGATGGCGAGCCGAATTTGGAGATTATGTCCGCCAAATCGGATTTAATTACCTCCTTTCGGAATGTGGAGGAATATCCAGTGGCGCGGGGAATATCAAGTGGGACAATCGGTCCAGGAGGTCCAGTAATCGGACAATAATTGTGAAATAAGGTGCCACCCACGAGTGACGCGGCCATAGGCCTATTTGAACTGAGTGAAGTGACCATACGGCAGGATAAAGTCGTACCCTGATGTTGGGGAGTTCATCTTAGAAGAGACTGTAATATATTCGATGAACTGTGGGAAATGGAATATATTGAAACCGAGTTGTAAATAATCCGGGTTGATTGACCGAACGAATCTGGCTTGGGTACGCCATACCCCGACCGCCATATTGGATGTGATTGAAATGAACTAACATATCGCAAGTTATCTACTCGAAATTCAAGTATCGAGACTGTGAATGTGTATAAACTAGTGGGGCATTAAGCCAGGATACACGTAATATGTAAAGTTATACGTGTAAACAGTACAAACGGTCGGATTAGTGCGAGGATCTGATTCGCTACCCCGACCAACCACATGTTAACGAACGCTCAGTCTCGTGGGCGTATAAGAGTGTACGGAAATTACCCTTCCTTGACTCGACGAGACAACTAATGCCATCGCGATCGAATCAGATCGCAGGAGGATGTCAACAACGGAACGACTCCCTCATCTAAAGCTAAGTACTCTGCTGCAACTTTGTTATTGGCCAATGATATTGTTACGCACAGTAGATGTACTTTAGCTAGATCAACGATCTACGATACACCGCTATGATGCTGTAAATTAGGTGAGTGTAGGTCATGAGAATTTAGCTGTCTGTACTCTATCTCTTCTCCTGAGTGATCAGTTGTTTAACAACCCATACAGTCCACTTAAATTTAACGTAATATAATTATAATACATGATCTTCTCAGATTTATTGATACTGGTCCAGAGTGCAGTGGGAATACGAGAATATTGAAGGTACCCCCTCGGTGCGGCCAGGAGCGGGTAAAGTTCTCACATACCTTAAAGGGAATGACTGCGGTAAAATTATACGAGTCTGTCATCTCCCTGGGAGTTGTTTATTGCTAGTGGCGGTGTCCCAGATAGACTTATCTCTCACAATTCCCCACAGCGCCCAAATGTTACTGAAACAAAATCCAGCAGTAATATCAAAATTAGGCTGTATTTCTAGACAGCCACTGTAACAAAGACGAGCTAGGCTTACAGAAATTATATTCTGCAGATTGTTCAAAATTAACTTTTTCACAGGCCTGCCCACTAACAAAAAAATATTTACGTACTAAAACAGGCTTGCCGAGACTCACAAATAGTACAATAAACAGTGTCCAGAATCCACAGGAAATTTGCAAAGTCTCAAAATGGACTAATGTAATATATGTTTGTTAATTGGTCAGGCAGTGTGTGGGGAGAGAGAGGAATGTCCTGAGAGCCGACTGATTCACTCAAAGGTGAGAGACCAATGGATATCCTTCCAAATTGGACAATACTGGACTTCATTGAGACCAATGGATATCCTTCCAAATTGGATAATACTAGACTTCATTGACAATTGTGCCTGAGGCTTTCTGGCGGTAGTTACACCATGATTAAAATAACCTTGATAAACCTGAACACATTCCAATATTACCTCAAGACACATAATACACATAGCAATTGTTCCTAATTAATAAGAATTACGACATTCAGAAAACAGTACTGACTGATACTAAGGCGCATGAATTATTATTAAAAGCCAATATTATCACTTTAGTTTTGAATGATATTTATGAAAACTTGTATAACAAATCTAACACATCCTAACAGAGGGGTCTGTGCTCATTATTTAATATAATAGTACATCCTAACACATGCATGTTATGCATCCTCATAAACACAAATAAGTATACAAAATACATTACAACAGTATGGAAAACATATTGCACGCTGTTACAAATGTGCTGAAATGTACTTATATACATAACATCAGTGATAATGACAATAATCTGCTACAATGTTCAGCAATCATAATAACACTTGTAATACTGTGGTCTTCAGTGATCACAGTAATACTGCAAGAGTTCAATGATCATGATAACGTGGGACAGAGCTCAGTGATCTTGTTAACATGCTATTAAGCTCAGTGTTCCGGGGCAGATGGGGAACGGTAAAGATGCACAAGAATCCAGCCGAAGGTGCCGGCGCAGGCCAGCACAGGGAACATCACCTGCGATGCTCTGTTGTACTTCATGGCTGCGCTGCACCTTCTCTGGTTTAGAACCAGCAGATTATTCATGCCGTGGCTTCTCGCAGGTAAGCGACAAGCCACCACCGGGGTTATTCCTTTCACATTTCTCAAGGCAGGAGGAGCATTAAAGTCGCTCTTGAGTTTGTCTACAAGGCGTTGGTTTTCAATGACTACCAGTGTGACTACTATGAGGAAGTCTGTTATGATGAGGGAGACATGCCAAATGTCTATTAGCTTGAGATATGCTGTCTTGGGAATGGACTGGCTTGTTTGGGTGAAGAGGGCGGCTAGAACCAGCAGCGATGTAAGAGACACCATGATGCGGTCCTGGTGTGAAGTAAAAATTTATAAAATATGATTGCAGTCAGTTTCTGTCTTTTACTCCTTAAGCAAAAGAAAATACATACACAGACACTTTCAAACATTTATTGCACAATGCATACACTTTTTATTTATACACCATTAGTGAGGAGTAATAAAGGTACGACTCCTGAGCAATATTAATAATAATAATATTACCGTGAAGTCCTCCATGGCGAAGAAGAATGTGAGGTAACATATGGAGACCATGAGTAGGCTGGGGATGACAGAGTTACCTATGTAGTAGCCGTACTGGTTACGAAACTGCAGGCGCAGCTGTGTCCGCCAAGGAACAAGCCAATAAAAAGAAATTAGAAATCCAAGTCATAGCAAACACAAGCGTATATACATCATGTTCAAAGTTATTTGTTTTGTTTCAAATAATTTCCAAAATATATTCATGGTTGAGTTTTTTTTTTCTGGCGACTCAAATGAGACGAGTTTAAAAAAATGTATAACCTCTCTTACAGGAGGGGGTTGAATTCTGCCTCATGAATCATTCTCTTGTAATCTGAGCATACAAGAATATTAACAGCTAGGATAAAGTAGCACATACAATATAAATGAGACATTTGTATAACACTTGAGTATCTTCATTCTGGAAACGTTTCGCCAGCCAGTGGTTTCTTCAGTCCAGTACAGAGAAGAACCCTGGAAGATGCTGAGGGTCTTGATGCAGGGAATTCAACACAACACAGGTGGGCTTCCCCTCACAACACAGGTGAGCCTCCCCTCACAACAACACAGATGAGCCTCCCCTCACAATAACACAGATGAGCCTCCCCTCACAATAACACAGATGAGCCTCCCCTCACAACACAAATGAGCCTCCCCTCACAATACAGGTGAGCCTCACTTCACAACATAAGTGAGCCTCACCTTACAACACAGGTATGCCTCACCTTACAACACAGGTAAGCCTCACCTTACAACACAGGTAAGCCTCACCTTACAACACAGGTAAGCCTCACCTTACAACACAGGTAAGCCTCACCTTACAACACAGGTAAGCCTCACCTTACAACACAGGTGAGACTCCTGTCACAGCACACGCGAGGCTCCCGTCACAGCACAGGTGAGCCGTCACAATACAGGTAAGCCTTCCCTCACCTCAACACAGGTGAGCCTTCTCTCACATCGCAACACAGGTGAACCTCATCACTCAGTGCCTTACCTGCAGGGAGGTGGACAAGTTGTTCCAGCTGACAAGTGACTCGTTCAGTAGTTGGTACTCCAGCAACATCCTCTTTCCCGTGAAGGCCACGCCCTCCTGTGCATGTACAACACATCTATAACACACCATCGCCCTTTTACTACGAAATTTTTAATTTTTGTAAACAAGGGGAACATAACTAAATCTTCTTTTACTAAGTTCCATTTGGGGTCTTATTTTGGGCATTCATATTGGAACCAGGATCAAATATATTTGATTTTATTAACAAAGTTAACCAATTCTCCAAATCTTTAGCATATAGATTAACCAATCACAGAACGGGTAAGTCTTGAACCCATCGCAGGCTTTGACATGTGCAGGAATGGAACAGACTGCCTGCACATGTCAAAGCCAGTCATAGCATGAGCCAGTTCAAGAAGAGAGCCAAAAGGTACCTAATGAATGTAGCGGCAGAAAGGGAGGAGAATTTTTTTTATTTTTTTAGCTAACATACATGTAAATGTAAATAACTCCTTTTACCTTATTCTTAGTATATATTCTTTATAGTATAAAAACATATATCTCGTACAGTGTATAATATTAAGGTATTAAATGGACCCCAATGGAAATAAGTCACTCTGACTTTTTTGGGTTATCCTAGGTTTTCTACACATATGCTGCTATGTATGATAATCTATGTAATTGTATTTGTGTATACCTGAATAAACTTAACCGTTCCGTGATTATTGATGTTCCTTTTTAAAAGACTGTTTAATATTGGACACTGACCTGGACCAGGAGGAGGTTGCCAGCAGACTGGTCTGGGAGGGAGAAGGTGAAAGAACACATCTGAGAGTCGAAGGGATAGACATGCAGCATGAACAGACACATGGCTGTCACTGTATACTGCTGAACCAAATTCAGAGTGCTGCCGGACCCGCTGTACATGTCATCTGGTGAACCAGGAGTACATGTTAACATATAATTCTGATTACCATCAACACCACAACTTTCAGCACCACCAACCTCCACCCCCACAGTCTGACCTGCTGTACTGTTTGTCTGGTTCCCCAGAACTACAGCTTGCACATCAGAATGGTTACCATCAATAAGACAATCACCACCAATATCTCTAAAACTTCCAGCACAGCACATCAAAATGGCTATCAGCAACACAGTAGCCCCACCAACACCACCTGTATTACCGCACCACTAGAGCATAACCTGCTGTAGGTGAAGTTTCTAAGTTAGGTTCGGTCCAAAAATAAAAAAAATGCATCATGGTGAATGAAAAAATACCTGGAGTATACCTGGAGAGTGTTCCAGGGGTCAACGCCCCTGCGGCCCGGTCTGTGACCAGGCCTCATATATATAGCAACCTGTAAAATAATTTTTTGGGAATGTCCAACATTTAAGGGAGTACGGCCTATTCGGCAAGTTCTGCTTACTACATGGGATGGGACGAAATGTAGCATCTCTTAATAGAAAACTAAACAGGAGGAATTGCTTAAAAGCAGCTCTCACCAGTCTACATATAACCAATTTAATAAATCAATATTCCTTCAGTCTAACAAAGCCTCTAGTACGGATAGGTAACCTTTGCACACAAGGCCCCACCTACACGACACCATCTGTGACTTGATCTCTAGCTTTTTCTGTCTCTTCTTAATATGATGTGACCTTCATACCCTGTCCACCTCATGGAAATTTAAGGAATATTTTTTTCTGTTGACTTTATGTTCAAGTCTTGCGCAAAATGCTGTCTAAAATGGTTTCCGCTGCATTAAGTGTCTATACCCAAAACATTTCTCACATTTTAGCAGCCCAGGGTAAAAATCCAAGTTCTTAGCACTACAACTACCATCAAGGATCTAACCAGAAATTGTTCAGAAAGAAACTACACAATCACAGTACTTCTTAGCTTGTCTTGGTAGGTAATCGTGGCTGGGACGCACCTTCAGTGTAGTAGGTATCATCGTCAGGCAGAGGTTGAGAGTCACGACGAACCACAAGCTTCACGAGGTGCTGCTTCACATCGGTTGGGTTATAGTAACCATCACTCACTAAAATCTCCGGCATCCACAGCTTTTCACTCGCCTTCAAAAATACATTTTTCTTTAAAAATTATCCTGAAATTGTATTATTGGTTTAACAACAAAGAAACGGAAAATTTAGACTGAACGTTTTAACAGCCTAGTTTAATATTGGAAATTTGTACCGCACTATACACTATTTCTTTTGCTTATTTACAGGTACATGAGGAGGGATTTTTCGATGTAGAGGAAACATTTCTCACATCGCAGAGCGACAAACTAAAGGTATCAATGGTGGCCCATGACACAGACTGTCATGGACCGTCATTGACACCTGCTTTGCTTCAGAAAAGTTTCCTACTTGTTGTGTTGTGTATGTATATACATGTATGTGTGTGTATGTGTGTGTGTATATGTATGTGTATATGTATATGTGTGTGTGTGTGACCCAACAATTAAAATTTGCACCAATAACTCATTACAGTTGTGGCTGGGTGTAGACTAATAGATTGCTCATTGCTTTATAATTTTTCATGAGTGCAACCATGTACAGACGTAAGTAAATTTACTTACATGATTCATTACCTTGTAACTAGTGAATTCATTACCATTGTACCTTGTTCAGCTATCAAAACTTTGGGGCCCAGTCTCTGGACCCTATATATACCTTTGTAATCTGCAAATACCTTTGTAACTTGTCATGATTGTGACCATCTGAGTTCATTACCTTTGTAACTTGCTCAGCTATCAAACTTTGAGGTCCAGTCCCTGGACCCATTATGTACCTCTGTAATCTTTTGACTACCGCCCACAGGATGGGTATGGGGTGCATAATAAAGATATCAAACTAACTTGCTGTCTTGCACCACTACATAGCTCCTGATAAGGTACGAGTACGAAAGATGTAGAGCTAGAGATTTCCATCCCCATGTGGCTAGGTTTTCGTTAGCCAGGAGTGGAACACGGTATATAAGTTTAAAATGTAAAAAAACTAAGTTAATGAACCTAGAAATAAAATGAGGGGTGATCGATGCATTGAGAAAAGCTAATGGATTACTTACCGTGGCCTTGTTTACAAAATCTCCAGGGCGGAGATTCCGTAGTAAGAGTCTCTCATCTTTCCACTTGATGCTTTGTATTACGTCAATAGCCAAGTTAAATCCTGCCAGATCAAACTTCCTGATTGATGTGATCTGAATGAAGATGTAGAGAGCCATCTGCTCTGAATCTCCTGCAGGCGGAGCAAGTTCTGAGGGATATCCTTCGGGAAAAACGATAGCCTGACAGTTGAGCTCATCTGTGCTGTCCTGACAGTCGACCTTATAGTCACAGCGTTTTGTCTTGTTAATACACGAGCCGTCACTACACGTGAAGTCGTTCTCACCACATGAGGTCAATAACAGCTCTACCTGCACTCATAAAGGTCTTCATCATTACACACACACACACACATATATATATATAGTATATATATATATATATATATATATATATATATATATATATATATATATATATATATATATATTGTGAGGGAAAAGTAGTTGTAAATAAGGTAACGGTTGTTCAGTCAGCCGGGAGCATTATTAACGAGTTACAGCCAGCAATTCCATCTAGCGGGCTGGAGCTAAACTCTTGTTCCCGGTTGTCTGAGGGGTTTTACTTTCTACTCCTGGTAGTATGACTCTTACCTGGTGTCGGTTGGGGAGTGGAAAGTCACTTCACCTTCACTCTTCTCCGAATCAGGTAAGGCGCTCTACCAGGAGTAGTTCTTTTGTTTGAATATTATGTTTTCTTTGGTTACCAGTAGTGACTTGGTCATCTTGAAACACCTTTTTCTATCTTAAATGTTTTAAGATTTATGGTAACCAGAATATTTTCTTTATTATCAGCTCTGCCGCTGGACTGGTTCTCCAGGACAGACGCATGACTTACGAGCAAGATTTTTCCCTGGACTTAACGGGAATTCCACAACAACTCCTCTCTAGTTTCTAACTTGTGTGCGTTAGAGGGTGTTGCAGAAGATCTCATCTACCTTTGGATACCTACAGTGTGGTATTTCAACCTCGTGGTCCCAGGAGATTCACCATCTACTCCGGAGACGTACCACCTACAGAGAGACAACCATCATCTATTCTCCCCCTCTCCGGTTATTACCTCCTGTCTCACCAACAGACCTGAACCACAACGGATATATTTCTTTTTTATTTCTATTTAATTTTATATTAAAATCCAGAAAAAAACCATCTTATTATAAATATCCTTCGGTTTACTATTATTTATTAATTTTTCCATCAATATTTTGTTCAGGGAAGGCGTTTCCCTGACTATATATATATATATATATATATAATGTGTATATATATATATACATACACACATATATATATATATATATATATACACACACATATATATATATATATATATATATACACACACATATATATATATATATATATATATATACACACACATATATATATATATATATATATACACACACATATATATATATATACACACATATATATATATATATATACACACACACACATATATATATATATATATATATACACACACACATATATATATATATATATATATATATTAGAATCCCTCTTCATGCAACACTAGATTAGTTGAAGGGAAGCCCTTACGTACAGTAAACAAGCAATGTAAAAAAGTGAGGGACACGTAAACAAAGGAACTAAAATAGGAATACATGCAATAAAACTGTTAGGAGCACTGCCGTGAGCATACTGGCCAGTTTTCACTAACTCCTCGTCAACATAATTATATATCCACATAAACAGTATAATGTGATCCTTTATAAATGATCACATTATACTGCTTATGTGTTTATTTTTCCATGCTCATATATCCACAACTCTAACTAAATTAAGTCTTTCCCATATACCTTTTTTATTTATTATAGCCTAGTATCACCATATGGGCCAGGATGACCTAACTTAGTTACTTTTTGTTGGTCAGCTTTCTTTCTTGATGGTTTGTGTAATTTAATAAGAAACGTATTCAAAAGATACAGTATACAGTACTGAAAAGTGGAACATTGCTAGTTGAAACTGATCCCCTTATCTTCCTGTGCTGTACGTTGCTGTAGTCCATCTATAAATTCCTAACAAATAGAACACAAAAAATAACAGTAAACAGAGTAGTCAGAGGCGGCTACAGTGAAAAGCTGTCGCGCAAGGCACAGTACTTGCTCCCATCCTGTTCCTCATTCTTATATTTGACAGAGATGTAAGCCACAGAACCATGTCTCCTTTGCGGATGACTCCCGAATTTGCATGACTGTCACCCGTCGAAGACACCAAGTCTCTAAGTGGACATCAACCAAATCTTTAAATGGGCCGGAGAAAACAATTTGAAGTTCAATGAAGACAAATTTCAATTACTCCGCTATGGAAAACTCTAGGAAATGAAAATTGTATCGGAGCATAAAACAAACTCCAACTACACAATAGAGCGAAAAACTAATGTGAAGGACCTGGGAGTGACAATGTCACGGGATCTCACTTTCAAAGATCACAACAATGTATTTAACACATCTGTTAGGAAAATGATAGCATGGATAACGAGAACCTTCAAAAAAAAAGGGATGCCAAGCCCATGATTCTCTTCAAATCGCTGTTCTCTCTAGGCTGGAATATTGCTGTATACTAACGGTCCCTTTTCAACGCAGGCGAAAATATACCGAGAACTTTCACCGCACGTATAAGTACGATAAAACACCTAAAACTTTGTGGCCCAGTCCCTGGACCCATTATGTACCTCTGTAATCCTTTGACTACCGCCCACAGGATGGGTATGGGGTGCATAAAAAAGATATTAAACTAACTTGGCAGGAGATGCAAATCCCCCCCCCCAACGAAAAGCAGGTAAGCCACGAGTACGCTAAGAGATGACACAATAAGTGTCAAGAGTCCCAAGACTGTTCAACTGCCTCCCAGCATACATAAGGGGCATTACCAATGGACCCCCTGGCTGTCTTCAAGAAGGCGCTAGACAGGCACCTAAAGTCAGTTCCTGACCAGCCGGGCTGTGGCTCGTACGTCGGTTTACGTGCGGCCAGCATTAACAGCCTGATTGATCAGGCCCTGATCCACCACGAGGCCTGGTCATGGACCGGGCAGCGGGGGCGTTGACCCCCTCCAAGTATACTTCAGGTATTGGTCAGGTGTAAGCTACAACACATACTTGTGCTACAACACGTGCTGGTGTTATATGTGCTTGTACTACAACACGTGCTGGTGTTATATGTGCTTGTACTACAACACGTGCTGGTGTTATATGTGCTTGTACTACAACACGTGCTGGTGTTATATGTGCTTGTACTACAACACGTGCTAGCTCTACAACATGCAGTAATGTATGCTGGTACTGCAACACCCTTTGCTAAGACAAAATATGTTGATGCTACAACAGAGCTAATTGACGTTCTGGCGTCACGTGCTGATTCTTTAACATGTATGTTGTTACCTTATATGCTGGTGCCACAACATATATGTTGTTACCTTATATGCTGGTGCCACAACATGTAATGGTGTTGAACATACCTGTTTTTTAGTGCAGGTGTCGTTGTGCACCTGCCATGTGTTAACGCCGAATGGGTAATCCTCTGGCTTCGTCATTACCATGATTGCTTCCACTCCCTTCTCCAGGCGACTCCTGATCACCCAACTATCATTCTCCCAAATTATTCTACTTAGGAAGAAGCCCTCAAATACTGGTTTCCTGTTATAGTAGTTGTGTGGAGAATAGAAACGGTCAAATTTCGATAACTTGCAAAGACCACGTAAATGTAGTCTTGGAATAACCGTGACATTACATATTGGGCACTGTCGTAAGTCACAAGACGATGCACTCCACATGTACTTGTAGTGAAGGGAAGCAACAGCAACACACCTGTACTCGTTTACAGGTTTTGACCAGGCAAAGACAAACCTGTGCCAGGTTAGAGGCTTTCCATCTGATAACTTTGTCCACCATCCACTTGTAAGGTTCGCTGTGAGGCCGAGCCAAAATGATGTTCCCCAACTATCTGCACAATGGAAGTTAAAATCTTCAAATTTATCATAGATTGCCTCATTCTCTTCATTATTTGTGGGCACAACTATCCCTCCATAGTAATAGCTACACATGGCTTGTGCTTGGTCAAAGTCAACTCTCTCGGGAACGATCATGGCAACATCTGTGGATGGCGTACAAACATCGCATAAGCTCATGTTATAGACCATAATATCACCTCTTAAATGAAAGTTAGACATGTTTACATCAAAACTGTAAAGAGGCGATGGCAAATCGACAAGGGATTCGCAGGCCACAAATTCTTGGAGGAGTTTAAGAGATAGAGCAACATTATACAACCTGAAGTCTGCCAGATCTCCATGTAAAGATTCACTGGCCACATTAAAAGCTGCTGGGTTGTAGTTCTGTCCCACCAAGAAGCGACCACCTCCTCTCACTTTGTTCAACTCTGTTGGTGTTATTCCTGGACGACGTATCAACGCTTCATGTATCTGTCAAATAATAGACAAGACAGAAATGCTACAATATCTTTTAGCGCATCTACTACGGCTGGGATTACATCCAGCCACGGTATTATGACTTTTTATTCTTCATGACATCTTGTAATTGGGTATCCCCGAGGGTACTCCTTCAGGGACACCCAAGCTGAGTTGACATTTAGATCATAACTTGAGAACGCCAGATCCGATCAGCTTTTTAATACCGTTTATGGTAACGAGAACAAAGTTCATGCAGCAATTGGCATTTATGGAAATTTATCCCTTTAAAATATGCAACTTCAAGTCTGAATAAATACCTCAGTGAAAATAAAGACTAAAAATGTTTGAGTGTTACTTGGAGGTGTGTTCCGGGGTCAACACCCCCGTGGCCCGGTCTATGACCAAAGGTACTAGAAAGAATCAAGAGTAAAAAAATTATGAATTAACATACAAGCTTCTGAATAATGTGTTCAAATCTTACTTGGCAAGAAGGATCTGACTGGTGCCGAAACATAACCTTCTCAAGGAAAACTGAGAACAGTCTAGTAGTCTACCGCGGTATTCCTTTTTATAAGTTCCAGTTTAGCTTTGAGATGAGATTTCTTAAATAATCAAGTAATATATAGTAGGATTTGGTAAACTGTATATAGGTTTGCCCATATTACTACACCACTCACTACGTTATCGAAGACAATGTGCTGGGAGTCACCGGTCATGTTGGCTGACACACACACATGGTGCCAGGTGAAGAGCCGGATAGGGACCTTCAACTCCATGTAGCCAGTGTACTTGCAACACTCCAGTCGTAGTGATGACTGTGGCCAATCTATACCTGCAACACAGTCGTAATGATAACTGTGGCCACTCTATACCTGCAACACAGTCGTAATGATAACTGTGGCCACTCTATACCTGCAACACAGTCGTAATGATAACTGTGGCCACTCTATACTTGCAACACAGTCGTAATGATAACTGTGGCCACTCTATACCTGCAACACAGTCGTAATGATAACTGTGGCCACTCTATACTTGCAACACAGTCGTAATGATAACTGTGGCCACTCTATACCTGCAACACAGTCGTAATGATAACTGTGGCCACTCTATACCTGCAACACAGTCGTAATGATAACTGTGGCCACTCTATACTTGCAACACAGTCGTAATGATAACTGTGGCCATTCTATACCTGCAACACAGTCGTAATGATAACTGTGGCCACTCTATACCTGCAACACAGTCGTAATGATAACTGTGGCCACTCTATACTTGCAACACAGTCGTAATGATAACTGTGGCCACTCTATACCTGCAACACAGTCGTAATGATGACTGCGGTCACTATACCTGCAACATATAATTATTACGGTGACCGTTCAACACACACACACACGCAGTGCAACACATACTAGATGGTCTAGATATCTAGAATAGGACCACTACTAGTGGGCCATGGACCACCGGCTGAGAACCACTGACTGGCCAAAAATAAATTATTTTCCAATGCAGGTGTTAGTGTTATGATAAACTGCTCCTTGGCGCTTTGGTTCACTAACCGAGGTTTTCAAATGGCTTAAATAGCATATAAATAATCATAAGGTTTCTTCGTGTTAAATATGATTTCTCGCCTAAGATACTTGGTGGCTAAATGAGAATGTTTCAATACATTTTACAAATCAATCAGTTGAGATTTCCACAATTTGAGAGAGAAAAGTTTAATGTTGGCTCACCGAGCAGGATCTCCTGGTAGTAGGTTCCGGTAGTATAGCTGAGCAGTGTGTTGAGGCGCGCCAGGTGAAGCAACCTTAACCTCACACACAACGTCCACTGTGTAGTAATAGTATGGATCAGGAGACACTGAGACAAACATAGATCGTTGCATAACGTCTCTAAGATATATACAGGAGATGCAAAAAGATAAGAGGAAATAGGGGATATAGTAATATGTGAGACAACCACTGTGAACAAATAGTGATCTAAGCACTTTAGTGATTTCTCACATGATAATGTGAAAAATCACGAAAGCTCTTGGAAGTTCACTATTTTTTCACAGGAGTTATAATATTTCATACATATACAGCCGGAGATATAATGTCTAAAATATATATCTAGAGATATAGTGTCTAAGACATGCACAGCTGGATAATGAGTCTTGAGATATACATAACTAAAGATATGTCTGAGACATACACACATACACACACACACACATATATATATATATATATATATTCTTCTATTTTTCATAGTGGTTGTCTTGCATATATATATATATATATATATATATATATATATATATATATATATATATATATATATATATATATATATATATATATATATATATATATATATATATATATATATATATATATATATATATATATTTTTTTTATTATTAACACATCGGCCGATTCCCACCAAGGCAGGGTGGCCCGAAAAGAAAAACTTTCATCATCATTCACTCCATCACTGTCTTGCCAGAGGGGTGCTTTACACTACAGTTATAAAACTGCAACATTAACACCCTCCTTCAGAGTGCCGGCACTGTACTTCCATCTCCAGAACTCAAGTTCGGTCTGCCGGTTTCCTGAACCCCTTCATAAATGTTACTTTGCTCACACTCCAACAGCACGTCAAGTATTAAAACCATATGCCTCCATTCACTCCTATCAAATACGCTCACACATGCTTGCTGGAAGTCCAAGCCCTCGCACACAAAACTTCCTTTACCCCCTCCAACCTTTCCTAGGCCGACCCCTACCCCGCCTTCCCTCCACTACAGATTTATACACTCTCAGAAGTCACTCTGTCTCGTTCCATTCTCTCTACATGTCCAAACCACCTCAACAACCCCTCCTCAGCTCTGGACAATCGTTTTGGTAATCCCACATCCTCCTAATTTCCAAACTCCGAATTCTCTGCATTATATTCACACCACACATTGACCTCAGACATGACATTTCCACTGCCTCCAGCCTTCTCCTCGTTGCAACATTCATCACCCATGCTTCACACCCATATAAGAGCGTTGGTATAACTATACTCTCATACATTCCCTCTTTACTTCCATGGACAAGGTTCTTTGTCTCCACAGACTCCAAGTGCTCCACTCACCCTTTTCCCTCATCAATTCTATGATTCACCTCATCCTTCATAGACCCATCCGCCGACATGTCCACTCCCAAATATCTGAATACATTCACCTCCTCCATACTCTCTCCTCCAATCTGATATCCAATCTTTCGTCACCTATTCTTTTTGTTATCCTCATCACCTTACTCTTTCCTATATTCACTTTCAATTTTCTTCTTTTACACACCCTACCAAATTCATCCACCAACCTCTGCAACTTCTCTTCAGAATCTCCCAAAAGCACAGTGTCATCAGCAAAAAGCAACTGTGACAACTCCCACTTTGTATTTGCTTCTTTTTCTTTTAGCCCAACACCTCTTGCCAAGACCCTCGCATTCACTTCTCTTACAACCCCATCTATAAATATATTGAACAACCACGGTGACATCACACATCCTTGTCTAAGGCCCACTTTACTGGGAAATAGTCCCTTCCCTCCTACACACTCTAACCTGAGCCTCACTATCCTCATAAAAACTCTTCACTGCTTTCAGTAACCTTCCTCCTATTCCATACACCTGCAACATCTGCCACATTGCCCCCTATCTACCCTATCATACGCCTTTCCAAATCCATAAATGCCACAAAAACATCTTTACCCTTATCCAAATACTGTTCACCTATATGTTTCACTGTAAACACTTGGTCTACACCCCTACCTTTCCTAAAGCCCCTTGTTCATCTGCTATTCTACTTTCTGTCTTACTCTTAATTCTTTCAATAATAACTCTACAATACACTTTACCAGGTACACTCAACAGACTTATTCCCTATAATTTTTGCACTCTCTTTTGTCCCCTTTGCCTTTATACAAAGGAACAATACACGCCTCTGCCAATCCCTAGGTACCTTACCCTCTTCCATACATTTATTAAATAATAGCACCAACCACTCCAAAACTATATCCCCACCTGCTTTTAACATTTCTATCTTTATTCCATCAATCCCAGCTGCCTTACCCCTTTCATTCTACCCACTGCCTCACGAACTTCCCTACACTCACAACTGGCTCTTCCACACTCC